>JAAGKR010005226.1:0-53033 GCA_011419295.1 Clarias macrocephalus | reverse complement strand
CAAACTCTCTCTCTCTCTCTCTCACACACACACACACACACACACACACACCTAGTATGCACTATGACTACACTGTCTGTTTTTGTACATACCAGTGCTCCAGTTCATGTGGGACAGGAACCCAGTTGCGTAAGGTTTATTGCAGGCAGCGCTTGGCCACAGGGAGCCATCGTCACCTGCAAGACGAGGAGTGTGATGGAGTTAAACCTGATACACACCGGCCCTGTGTCAGCACGCAGTGCCTAAAACCTCACCTAGTGGGTGGGGAGTGGTCCAAGGTGTGTGTGTGTGCGCTCTTTTAGGCTGAATATACTGTACTTTAATATAATGTATATGGATGTATAAAGATATCCATTCAAACATATCTCTGGTGTCTTTATGATGAATGCTTGTGTTATTTCCGCAATGTGTTTTTTTCAGTGCTCTGTAACATGCGGAAAAGGAATCCAGCGCAGAGAGCCTGTGTGCAGAAGGCAGACAGCATCCGGCCAGCTGGTCACTCTGGACAGATCTGTGTGTATCGGCCTTCAACCTCCTCCTCTAATCAGGAGCTGCCGCATGAGTCCCTGCAACAGTGAGATTCCAATTTTTTCTCCCTTTTTCCATCTTTTTTTTTTTTTTTTTTTTTTTAATGGAACATTCTCATCATAAAAATGAGCACACTATTATTATTATCTGAAACTGGCCCTAATTAGCACTTCTTAGCCCTCAGCAAGATGACTTATGGAGTGATGTTGATTCAAGTTGCTTTGCTCATTACTGAATGTCTCGTGTATACCCAAAGATGTGCAATAACTGTTCGATAAAAGCATAAAGGTCAGAGCAGTATAACAGCTACTGAGCCAGAAACCATAACAACAGCCGCGGAATGTTTGCCTATTGCTGCGAGAAGACTAGAATATTAACAACTGCAAATTAAAAAGGGAACATTTCAGCGAACAGAAACGCTTGCAGTGACGGCCTGTTTACCTCCATCCTATCCGCTCTTGTCTGACTTCAAGTTGCTTTGTTCTCTTCTATTGAAAAAAGAAAATAATCTCTTCTATTTTAAGATAATTTGGGCTACATGTGTACTGTATATTGTAATGCATTAAAAAGAACCAAGAGGCAAACGAGTAATACGATCATTTTACACCAGAGTTCAACCAATATCCAACAACTTTGAAGGAACTTTAACACCCAATATTATTATTTTTAATCTAATACTATTCGTTATACAATAAAACAGGCCCTTTACAACATCCAGTGGAAAGCCTTCTCAGACGCATGCAGGTCATTTTACTGATGGCGTGATGGTGAGGTGCCCGCTTTTGGCCTTAACTTCTTGAGACCTGAATGACTTCATATGAGGACATGGAATTTTCTCCTAACTCATTGTGCAACCCTCATATGAGAATTGTTAGGTATAATCCGTTTGCCAAACTTCTTGCCGAGACATTGATCAAGATCATTTTATCAGGTGCTAATAAAAAGAAACAGAGAGGAGAAAATGCAGTCTACGCACAAGTCAAATTCACATCTCAGAAGAATAAAGTGTATGACTATAGTGGGCAGTAAGCACACAGAGAGCAAAGGGATCTACAACAACCTGGTTGATGTTATAGTGGTCTGTGTTTAATGCCTGCCTCAGTTTTCAACACCAGTATTTTATCATGCAAAAGGCTGTGTAAAAAACTAATAGATAAAAAAAATTGGTGATATCCAATTCTGCAAATACACTAAGCTTCATCAGCTGTACTAATCACTGGAGACTGTTCAATTCTCAATAAAGGATTGTTTGCGCCGCAGAATATATTTGTTTAACCTGCTGAGACTTTATAGCGGTCAGGATGTTTGTTGGCCAGAAACTTCGGCAAGTTGCTCGCGTTGGCTGTGGATTAATAACACATTTTTACATGTTTGTAATGTTGTGTCTGTTGGCTTCCAGCCTTCATCAGCATGGAAGATATGGCCCAACCTCACTACAACAAGTTGCAGGCATGAGATAACTTGTTTCCTTTAGCCATGGACTTACTGCTCGAGCCACTTTTGGCTGTAAAATAAATTAATTTGAAAAAAATTAAGCATTGAGCTTTGCATATCTACTGCGTATTATATGGCAGCCCAACTGATCTTTAAAATTTGCTAACTTTAGTATAAATTGCGCAACCCAAAGCTAAAGGTTGACGTTTTTTGCACTCAGCTGTGGTCCAGTGAAATATCATTATGTTGTTATTATATCAATATTTCTTTGCTCTTCTTTGATGCATATTGAATTTAAAGCATGCTACAGTACGTGGTTGATCCAGCAATACAGCTCATCTACTGTTATTCTTTGACTTTACTTGGCTTGGCATCAGCTTTGAAAGCCAACTCTCTAAGAATAAAAACAACCTCCCAATTAATTTATTGGGTTATGAAATATTCTTGGATTTGTCAAAAGATTACAGTGACTTACAAAATAAGTACTCAAGAACTACTTGGTGGTCATACCTAGTTTAAAGCCCTAACACTTTTTCATGTCTTTTGATTGCAGGACACAAGTACTCCAAGAAACGTTGTCCTCAGGTTCTGGGTCTTAAACGTATCTACATCCAGACAAAACAAGAGAAAAGGCTTAGTTTCACAATCGGAGGACGTGCTTATCTTTTCCCGAAGACATCAGTCATCATTAAATGTCCGGTACGCTACTTTCCTAAAGCCCATGTTCGCTGGGAGAAAGATGGGATGGACCTTCAAAGATCAAAGCATCTGACCATAACGAAATCTGGGGCCTTGAGAATCTACAGCTTGGATGTCGGAGACATTGGGCAGTATCGATGCTTAGCTAACCAGGATTCAGACATCTTCATCTTAAAGCTGATAGGCCATGATAACAGGCTGCTAGAACATCCAGAAAGTAAGAAATTTGTAAAGCAGAAAATGAACAGCAGCTCAAGAACTTTTCCTAACAAAGAGGGAGGTATTGTTACTTCCATGTGCCAGGACCAAGACCAGGACCAGGAGGAGATTTCTGTGGCTAGGACGGTCCAGAAACATGGTCGAAGTTGGCTGCAAAGGAATGAGCTTTATCTGGATGAGGACCACACTAAGGAGCCTGGGGATCCCATGGATCTAGGTAACTATCTTTTAGCATCAACTTCTACTAGTGACGCCGTGATTTCTGCAGCTTCAGGAGCTTTAACTCTGGAGCCAGATGAGTTTGAGGAACTAGTCAGAAATATCAGCCAGCTTGCAGAAAGTGGAGATGTGACAGATGACCTTGCCTCCCAGCTTATTGGCAAGCTGATGGAGGAGATAGCAGCGTCCCAGGCTGCAATAGACAAGGAGACAATCAAAGTGGAAAGCAAACATTTGAACAGAACCCCTAACTCCTCTGAGCTCTCTGGAGGGAAGAGTTTGAAGAGCAGAGCGGTTATTGTTCGTCATAGCCCACACGGATCAGCCATGAGCTTTCAGAGAGACCTCAGGATCAATGTGGGAAGAACTGCCTACATAACCAATGCCACTCGAAGCCTGACACTTTTCTGTTCAGCTCAGGGTATCCCAACACCTACAGTGTCCTGGACCAAAGATGGACTACCGCTGCAAGCTAGGTAAGTAAGTCTCGATTATGTGAATGTCAAGTTTATTAGATGTTGTATAATAGCGTTTAATCAAGACTTATTTGCAGTGGATGAGCAGTGGTTTTTCAGTGGTTAAGGCTTAGGGTGGCTGCTCAGAATGTCAGAGGTTCACACCACAGCGCTGTCATCCTGCCAGTATTGGCCTCTTGAGTGAAACTTTTTTCATCATAGCTGACCTTGACCCATCATGGCTCACTTCTAACTGGCTGAGAAATGGTAAAACATTATTTCACTGATGTAATGCATATTTAACTATTGAAAGTTTGTTTTTCTTCTCAGCCAGTTTATGTGGTATAAGAGTAAAATGTGCAACTATTTTTAAAATGACTGACTTAGATGGGGCATATAATTTTTTTTTATGAACAACCTACACAGACATTGAACTCCAGTGGGTAAAAAAAAAAAAAAAAAAAAACTCCAGAAGAAATGAAGAAAACTTGTCAAATCTGCTCGCTGTCATTGTCCCGCTCTCACTCTGGTCATATTGTGGTCTAGCAATGTTGGCTATTAAATGCAATTAAAAACATTGACTTAGTAATTCAGCTTTATGCATCTAGGGGCCTTTAGCTCAGTTTCTACCCAGACTGGCGCTAAACATTGTCTGCCCGTCTTCCAAGACCAAGACATGACTGTGCAAATAGTGGCCCAGTTTCTCTTTCCTAAATCACAGAGACAGCTCAGCAGTCAAGAAGAAAACTATTTAGCCACAGTAAATGTGCCATTTTTTGTTATTTATGGCATTTTCATCATAGGCCGTGGGGTTACATCATATTTTAATGACCTGTTAGCTTGAAAGTAATCCTGTAGACTACTTTCCATAGATGGCCAATGTGTTACGTTCCATGATTTGCTATTTCATTGAATCTGAACTCTATTTATTTTTTGTGTTTGTCTAGTTGAAAATTTCCCCAACATTCTATAACAAGTACTGTCAGAACCTGACAGAAGTGACCTCAGCTCTAACCCAAATACATTAATCTCTGTACATCCCATAGTGGCCTCAGTTGCACTGAGCAGAACTGGAGAAAGCACTTTTGTACCTTCATGATTGTATTTTTGTCTCTGCCCTACACTGGTTATTTTAATCGCTGTACTGAATTGGCTTTAAAACTTTCTACTATCTTTTCCCTCCTCCATCCCTGTTTTCACTCTTCATCTATGTTGCATCACGCTGTAAGAGCCTGGTTAAACAGCGTATTTTGTCTTCTTAGCCAGAATAAACTGAACTCCTCATAGACCAGCATGTTTTCTCATGCCAGCTCAGTGACTCTTAGTACAGTACATTCAATGTTTTTAGAACAATATTTAAACTAGATACCCTCTGTCTTAGAGGAAAAGGATATTATTAAACGTACCTTTCTATGTCCCCGTCACACTATATTACCAGACTGGCTTTTGACTCCTTATCTTCCCTGAAGCAAAACATTTAACTTGACTTGAGCAACGAAGTTTAATTTTAGGTGTAATTTTTGTACCTTATCCACCTCTTATATCTGACCTCTACAATGCAAAGCAAAACAATTTGATCTTCTGGTTTGGCAGATACTTCATTTTGTATAAAACAGCATAAAAGCCGAGACCACAGGCCCACCCACATCGGCTCTTGAGCTTTCCTTAGTATATTACACTGTCATTATGGATCAGAATGATGATGAATAATGACCTCTCTTATAATCACAGAACACCGAATGCTGCATATTGCAAAACTTCTTTTCATCTTATCTATGTTGTCAGTTAGGATTTGCACATGGACCTAACCACTGCATTTTTGTCTCTTTGCCAGTGGAAGCCACCTGCCAGTCAAAGATCTCAAATATTTGGATCAACGTGGTGTTTGGGCCACCTGCACATGATGAATTGCGTTCATACTGAATGTAGTAAAACTGACAATTTGATTGCGTTCTGCTCCAGCAAGGGTAACAGAGACTTCTCTTTAGTTCCAATAACCTTGGAATAAGCCAATCTGAAAAAAGTTGATCACATGTACGTCTCTGTTCTGCCCATCTAATCACCTATTACTGTGGTTAAAGTGGGATTTGGCCGTTGAGGAAAAAATGACACCTCAAAATAGCTCTGACATGCACACAGCGTTTTCCGCCTAAAGTTTATAGACACATGCGATAGTGCAGTTTTAAGACAAAAGCACGCATTCACACTTTTTCACTTGTGTGACTTTTGATAGCAGTGCACTGATATATACTACGTTCTGATTTGTTGAGCGAGTATCTTCATGGTGTGACCCTGAAGGTGACCCAAGGTACAATCAGACTTCAGCACACAAAAGGTTAATTTAACACTTTGCTTAACCTTAATACGAACCAAAGACAACTGAGTGTAGCACTTTAGAATATTTGGTTCTCTACTGCAAATATGAATATTTATTTATTGAAGGTGTTGGAATGGAGGTGTTCCAGGCCACTTTAGCCCATGACCTTTTATCCTGCTTGCTATAATAGCAAACGTTTTGCAGCCAGGGACCATCAACCATTCAACAAACAGTGAAATATGAACATTGTCTAACTGTTCCAGTATTAGGAATTTCTATTTTAGGCATTATTTTTTTACTACTATTCCTATTATTTTAATAATCCCCTTTTTAAATGTAAAATAAATTCAACAAACAGTGAAATATGAACATTATCGAACTATTCCAGGATTAGGAATTTCTATTTTGGGCATTATTATTTTACTACTTTCCTGTTATTTTAATCCCGTTTAGATGTTTTTGGCAGCAAAGAGGTTTTTTTTCTGAAACTTTGCCCTGACAAAATAGCAGATCCAGAAGTTGATGTTATTTATACAGTTCAGTTGTATCATGTTGAATTGTTAAGATTTGAATTAAACCCATTCAGTTCAAAAGAATAGTCCAATAAATTACTACATAAAAATGAAATAAAAAGTAACATTAATTTTTTTAAAAAAATGATAAAAACGCATTCAATAATTAATGTAAGTTTTATAATGTTGGGTTGTGATATCCAGTTCTTTACAGATGACTATGCTGCACATGAGCCCATGACTACCCTAAATGATCGTAACCTTTGAAACTGATACCTGAACTGCTTGCAATCCACATCTATTACAATTTGTGATTTTAAATTACCTTGGTATGGGATGTTTGTACTGTAGAAAACTAGACCAGATCAGAGCTTTTCCAAAGGCGGATAACTAAGAGCTTCTTCAATTTTTTGAAGGACTTGAATGTCACTGCCATATTGCTCATACAGGCGAAAAATATGAAATAAAAATATAAAGTGGTTCCAACCATATAAATGAACCCTTGGCCTAGCAGTACACGCTGCCCTTTCAGCTTTCAAGATTTTCACCACTCACTGAGTAGATCCAAGATAGTATATTTGGAAGGACTTTTTACTCCTTCAATCATTTTGGCTCTGATGTGGTCCTTCTTTTTCAGCCCCTGCATGGAAGTAGCTCTGGATAACTGAGATATGGCTCTGTAAAATAAATACAGACTGTCTCAGGGCTGTCTCCATCACTGAGCCAGCACAGTGCAGCTCTTAGTTTTGGCCCGATATAAAGGCTCTGTTGATTGACATCCACAGAGTCAGACCTCCACTGCATTAGACAGCTTTTTTTTCACAACCCAGCAGGAGAGGCCTGGGACAATCTTGCCCAGTGTGCTTTATGTTTTTCTTTACATTGAATAAGTATTGGAGTAGCTCTATCTGGAACTTAAGAGTAGCTGATAATGGTGTGGTACAGAGGTTTGTGCATATGGTTTAGGATAGAAATGTAAAAGATAACATTATTGTAAACAGTACCAAATGCAGTTTAGCATCTGAAATACAAAAAGAACATACAGACTATTAGCAGAACTATGAAACGCACAACAGCAAACGATATTCATAACAGGTGCAATTCATAGCAATACTCAACAATGATGTCCTTAGCAGAGCATGGAGGCAAGGAGTGTACAGTAGGAGAAGCCGACTTACAAAGTTCGTTACAATTCGCAAACAGTACTAATCCCACCTGCTAATCTGCTGCACCCATGTTCTGGGTTAGCTTTTTGTCAGAATAATAGCAGCTCAGGTGGATGCAAGAACAGATCTTTATTTTAGTGATATACAAGAGAATTGTACAAGAGAGCAACAATAAAAAAGCAACAGACCAGTCCTGGACACTGTAATTCAAAGAAAAACCATCAGACTATAAGCAGAACTGTGAAACACAAAACTAGACTCTTAGACAAAGAGATACCAAACACCAAAACCTAAGTAATGGGGCAATTTGATTTGTTGGAGCTGTTGAGAAATGTTAGAAGAACTAAACTTATTAAGATGTACTAACTGCATTTTACAGCCAATTGCAACACTTGTGAAGATTATCTTGCAATTAATTTACAAATAGTATGATAACATTATATCCAGTTTAATAAATGATGTCCATTGCTTCTGTCCTGCCTTTAAGGACAAAGTTTGTAAACTGTCACCTCATGGGTCAATAAAGTACAAATTTTATTTCTCGGTCTGGTAGGATGTGTCTGAAGGCCATGGCCTGTTTTAGCTCAAACTCTTGCTAATCCTTTCTGTTATCATTTGGTTCCTAATAAGGCTTTATCACAAGCACTTAGTTATTTGTTTATCTGTCTGCCTTCTATCCACATTTTCTCTGCTGCGAGCCAAATTTTCAAAGGCTGTTCTCCTCTTCGCTTCTGTCTCCAGAAAATCTATACTCAGACTCAGCAAATCTCCTGAAATAAAAACTTTATGGAATTTGTGTGCCATGTGCCCTCACTTTCCATCTTCTAGCCAAAAGGAGCTGGAACCCCACAAAACCATGAAGACAAAGTGTGGACAGCTCGTGTAAACAAAATGGCAGACAGGCAGATGGCCTATTTTGAGCTGTAACATTTTTAGACCAGTCTGAGGAAAGCCTTCCTGCCCCTGAAGGTAGGGTTGGCAAGTCAGTAAAAAAAAAATAAAAAATAGCAACATGAGAATGTCAAGAGCCTATTTCGGTTAAGAAATAGGAATAAATGCTATAAATGTGTTTATATTTGCAACATTGTCTTGGGGTCATTCATTCAATGTTATTCTAACGTCATTTTATCAAAGTTATTATGACAAGCAAATGTCATTGTTGGTACAGTGTCGTGTTTTGAGTGGCAAAGTCACAAACTAATCACAACTACAGTATATGACATCACGCAATGTCTGCTGGGAAGTAGGTCTCTATGGCCTACTTGATGGCAACAAGCTTTTCAGTTCAGTCTCCAGCTAGAAAGTAACCCCAAAACATGATGCTACGACCACTGTGTTTCATGGTAGGAATTGTGTTTGGTGTTTGGTAGGAAAAAAACTTTGCTTTTAGATTAAATGCTCAAAAAATTCTCAGTTTTGTTTACATGCCTTCTTAAAAAAACAACGAGTGGTTCCTTCTGGTAACTCTCCCATAGAGAGCAGATCTCATGATATTGATGTTGCAAACAGGTTTTACTGTTTTACCCAGTGAACTCTGTAACTCCTTTGGCGTCGTCCTGCTTTTTTTGCCCATGCGCTCAAATTGAAAGGACGGTCTGATCGTGGTAGTGTCTGGGTTGTGCCATATTTTTTCCACTTAATATAATGGAAATAAGCATAATGGATTTCACAGTGCATTGAGGAAGATTCAAAGCACTGCTGATCTTTTTATAACCTTCTCCAGCTTTTTCCATCTAACAACTTCATCTTCCAGTTTCACCGGCAATTCTTTGGTCCTCAAGCCTGCAGGAAAAATCTGATCTGTCATTTCAGCTGAGGCTGTTCGAATGTCTGTGTGTGTGTGTGTGTGTGTGTACGTGTGTGTACGTGTGTGTGTGTCCAGTATTGCTCAGATTGGTTCCAGATTCCCTGACCAGGATGAAATGGCTACTGAAGATGAATAAAATCACATGAACACATGTTTTTTTTTTTTTTTTTTTTTTTTTTTTTTGTAAAGTGAGGCTAATAACCGGTATATACAGTACCAGCCAATCAGAGATAGTTAGCAACGTTACCTTATGGATCTTGATGTAAGGTTGAGATCAGATTATGGTTGTATTTTTAGTTTTAATGATTTATATACCATTTCTTATGTAGAAAAAAGATTCTTACCACATCAGATCCTACAAGATATCACCATTAAGAAACTTTCTGCAAACATGACATGCTGCAAACTCAACTTTAGCTAAAGTGCTAGCTGCTTTTGGGACTGCATGACTGCAACAGGTTGTAATTGCCTGAAGTTCTTTAGTTATGCTAGCTTAATTAGCGAAGTTGCCACAGGAGGTTACTGCTATTTAATGAAATTTATAGCTGGTTATTTTTGTTTTGTTGTTAATGTTGTTTACCCAACAGGTGGCAGTTTACATGATGTGGCAACTTAATTTACAGTAGGTTATTGCAAACTAGTTTAATTTACCTTAGGTCGGTAATGCTGGTTAACTAAAGTTAGAGTAGGTTTTTGCTAGCTATCACATGAATGGTTATTAAAGGGTCATTTCTTTCTGTCTAGTCTCCACTAGAACAAATGCCTATATTAGCTGTTAGTTTTACTAAATGTAAAAATACCTGGTAGCGTTATTGTAAGATTGTAAAAAATAAATAAATAAATAAAATATATAAGGGAACTTTCGTGTGCCTCTATGCCCATAAAACACCCCCCTCACTGCGCTTCCTGATTCTTTTTATAGCAACACTTCTCATAGGCTGTATACAGACGACATAGCTGTATACAAATAACTTGTGTCTGCTGGAACCTTTATGTATAACTGGTATTTCCTATCGCCATTCTCTGTATGACTTACATGTTAATGACCGGCTCTTTTGGCGTACACAAGTGACACAGGGCACCTGGTCCAAAGCATATGCTCTCTTTGCTGATAATAAACTGAGATCTTCAGACACATCAAGCAATAATTCTTTTAATTTATCTTAAAACTTAATGATCCCCACACTCTTCTTAAACTTAAGAGTAATGCTTAATTAAAACAAGAAGCTGTAAACTTAGTAATTTTAATATACATTGACAAGTTATTGCAAGGAATTAAGGGTTTTTCAAAGTGTTCTTGCTCATGACAAATCATAATACAGAGACTGGACATGATTAAGGAACCTTTCTCATTTTTATTTAAACTGGCCTTGTGCAGTAAAAGATGTAGGCGGTGCTGGGGCTTGAAACATATGACCTTCTGATCAGTTACCCAGAGCCTTCACTGTTGAGCCACTAATTGCCCTTTGAGCACACATTGAGAAACAACAGTGGCCCCTTTGTTAAAATGACCACTCTACCCTGATCTATAAACACCTCTGGTGTCTGTTTGAATAGTCTGAAAACAGAGTAGCTGTGGGGGAATGTTATGATCGATGTGGAGGAAATGAGAGGTTTTAGCACTTCATTCCTCTAGCCATGTAGCATTTTATGAGACTAGATCACAATGTGTGTTTTTATTATTTTAAAAAATGATGCACAGGGATGCTCTGGTTTCATCACACTAACACAAGGCTTGCTTTTATGTTGACCTAACCACATGCCAATGTGGCTTAAGCAAATGTGGATCTAATCCTTTAATGTGGCACGTGAGGATGGGGAAATCACACACTGTAATTCAATCGCTCGAGCTGAAATCTGCAGCTGATTTCATGTTTTTTTCTCTTCTCCCTGGGATAGTACTGGAGAACTGCACATCATGAGCCCAGGTGTTAAAGATGTTGGAATCTACAGGTGCACAGCAAACAATGAAATGGGATCAGATTCAGAAACAACACAGGTGCTATTGGCTGGTGAGTAATATACCGTATATTTGCACATACAGTCTGTACAAATTAACTCAAGCCATGTTTGTTATGATTAGCTGATTTTTTTCCCCCGTTTCTATTCTTTGTACAGAACACCCTGTTATCATGGCTTCTTGGAAGAATATATCTGACCTACACAGTGCCAATCTGAACGTGGGAGTAGGAGGCAGAATAAGAACCCATATTGGTGCCAAGCTCATGCTGGACTGTCCAGTTACAGGTCAGTACGTTTAATGCAATAAACATGTACCGCATAGGCTCTCAGTAGATTTACTGTATGTAGCTCACCTTCCAAAGTGAACTGATGCCCAACTCGGTATGTTGACCGGTGATGAGAAGTTATGTTACATTAATACTGAGCGTTGTTAATAGAGTAATTGCGAAGCATTGTTGTAGTGCATTGAAAAAAAAATCTAAAGGCCTACACCTCTTTATGGAGACAAATGAACTCTCATCACACATCGTCTATACCGCTTTATCCTGTGTTCAGGGTTGCTGGGGGCTTGAAGCCTATCCCAGGAGGCTTGGGGCACGAGGCAGGGGTACACCCTGGACAGGGTCCCAGTGCGCGCACACACACACACACACACACACACACACGCACACACACACACACACTCACACTCACATAGTCATTCACACACTACGGGCAATTTTGTGAATGCCAATTAGCCTAATCTGCATGTCTTTGTACTATGGGAGGAAACCGGAGTACCTGGAGGAAACCACATTATTTTTTTCATAATTTTTTTTTCTTCACATGGTGAGTTTTAACCATTTGTTTCATGAAAGAAGCAAAATTATCTGCCAATAAATAATACATTTACAACTTAATAAATGTATATAATTTTTCTAGAAATAAGCACAATGATCCTATATTTGGTTTGTTGTAATCATATATTAAGAAACTTCAATTGACATTGACTAGATTCAAGATATTTTCACTTGCTAAGAGAGATCACTTTTTGCTGTGTAAGCCTCATTGTTTGTTAATATTGCTCAAAAGAGGTTTACTGTAACCCATTACTGCGTGAGTGACAAGCCATATTCCATGCCAAAGTGGTGGTTTTCTCCTTCTTTATAAAAACACTTAACATTCCAGTGTCATATTTTTCCCCTTTGCTCCAAAAAAAGCAAAACCTGCTCTCCTGCCTGTCACAAACTTTAGACACACTATAAATGCATGGCATGTCTGTGAGAGATGCCGTACACTGTTTCTAAATGCATCCCACAATTAATGGCTCTTGTCCTCAGAGCAGAGCGTAGCGGTAGTGAAAGATTCGGCTAATTAGGGAGAAACGTAGTGTAAAGTTAACCAGCATCTCAGGATGCCGGCCTTCTGCCATGGGATTTATGCCGTTCCTCATCATTTACCAATGGTAATTTACTGTGGCAGAGCGCAGCTCCTGTTGTGTGATTGAACAGTGACGTTTTGTACTAACATCTCTGACTTTTTGTCAAGGCTATTTATTGCATGTTCTCGAAGGTAATGGTTTATAAGGTTTAAGGTGCTGGATGGGATCCAAAATGCAGAATTCCAAACTGTAGCACTAGCTTTTCCTGACCCTGAATTTATCCTGCTCTGGGGTAGGCATCAAGCCCCAAATGCCCTATTCTTATAGGCCTTTCTATCACCCACTGATTCAACTAAATTAGTGACAGAATAGTAGAGGAATGACATAAAGAAATAAAGAAATAAATTGTTCCTCTAATTCTTAAAGGAGAATAATGAGCCTGTAAGTCTGTATGGAAAGACTGGACTGCTGTATCCATGTACATTCCATTAATTTCAATTAAAATAATTCACTTTTTAAGGAAACCAGCGCCAATGAACTCCATTATGCTTTGATAATGTTTACCAGAATTATATGGGAAAGAAATTGAGTCATAGTCGTATGCCAGCCACTAAATAAGTAAGTCTGATGTGGATCATTATTCATTCACATCAGTGATAAGCAAAATTGAGAGGAACTACTAACATATCACACTCAAAGCTGTACCAAACAACTCCCACAGTGGATAAATAGTTCAGAGTAAGGAGTAGCTTGACTAGGAGTGAGAAATTACTGATGCCAGTAAGAAAGATTATCAGTTGCACTTGAATAGAAAAAAAGATATTTCAAGAAAAGGAAAAGTTATCTAATATTTCTTAGATAATATTATTGTATATATAGCAAATATAAGCCTATAAAGCCTATTTCTAGATATAATATTTACTATTTCCGAACTTGTTGTGTTCTGTTGGCAGATCATTTTACTTCCTTCTGGAAATAAATGCTTGAAATAAGCTAAATTATAGCTAGTATAATAAAACAATTTAATGTTGGAATAAGTGCAAAATGCATGGAAATATTAGTTCTACTGTATCTACCTGTAATAGCTAATAGGCTTTTTTTTTTCTGTAGTGTAACTGAAACTGCTTGTTTCTTGCTTGTTCTTTAACAAATTTGTGGTTACCTGTTGTAGTCGGGTCCTGGTGGTTAACATTTCAAAAGAAAAAGATAAAATATCATGAGTTACAGTACACTTAACCATGTGGAGACGTTTAGCTGGTCCACACAATGTGAACTGCTTTCTAACAAATAATTAAAAAATTACAATATTTACTCCTTTATATTATATTATATCATATCATATATCATATCATATCATATCATATCATATCATATTATATTATATTCACTTTTTCTTTCTGTGGTCTATGGCAATTGCACTCAGAATATTACAGTATTAAAATATTGCACTAGTGCCCCCTACTGGAAGCAGGAGCAACTCTTACAATGGAATACAATTTAATTTTTAAAAACTGAACTAGGATTTAAGGACCATATTAAACCATTTCATAACAGTTAATACCTCATGTGTATGTATGAAAGTATGCCCAAGCTAGCATTCTGCACCAGCCAGGAAATAGCAATCCTAGTTTTTCCCTCATGAGGTCCGCAGTATGCTCAGCAATCTGTCAGGAGCTAACGTCTCCCCTTTGTAAAATAAGGGACTTTAGAGCTTAGACTCGGGCAATGTGCTACTCATTGCCTCAGACAGGAAGTGTCTCAAGGGAGCAGACTGCAGTGAAGCAATTTACATTCATTATGTCCATTTGTACAAGTCATTTGTGGTGGTCTGCAGGCCTCACAGTACTCCGCTCTGTCCTACCAATTACACTTTACCCCATCCACTCTCGTGAATGGCCACTACTCACTACTACTTCTGCCAGGTCATCTTTGACAGAATTTCTGATCCTATATCACATCTGGTTTGTAACCTCCTCGGAGGTGCTTTCAAACCTTTGGAAAGAAAGAATCACTTCTTATAAGACTTAAATGTCACAAGTATTAAAGCGCAGGAAATCAGCTCCATACGTATAAAGGAACGTTTGTTAAAGTGCAGATTGGCAACTGAGCTGTTGAAATTTCATTATAAATGTAGAAAGAATTTGTAATGGGAAGGAAAAAACATACATAATTATTGAACTATTGTTTTGTTGCAGCATATGTTGCTTTTAATATAGCACTCACTCTTTTTGAATCTTTTTGAAAAAGTCTGCCAACTTTGTATTTCATGCTTTAGAAATTTTCTTTTACTCAGACATGAAAAAAATTGTAAGAGGCTCCCCTGTTCCCAGCTCACTTTGAGTCATTTTACAAGTTCAAAACAGGATTTGAATCTGCGCTATGACTGGTCCATTCTTAAAGATTGATCTGTTTCTGAAGTCACTCCTTTGTTGTCTAGGATTTGTGCTGTGGGTCATTATTATGTTGGAAGGTGTTTTTTTTAAATATTTTTTATAGCAATTCGGCTGTCTAACAGAGACCTGCAGGATTTACTTTATCTTGACTAGAGCTCGGCTTGGTCCCAGCTGAAGGGAAGCAGCCCCATAGGATGACGTTGGCACCACCATGCTTAGATATTTTTTCCATCTATCCACCCTACCCTATAGCCCAGACATATGAAGAATGTAAGAGATTGTTGTTATGTGCATGGATCAAGCAGGAATTGCTAGATTTCTCTGAAGCTACTGTTGCAGTAGGTCTCCTGGCAGTCTCCTTGATCAGTTTTCTCCACATTTCAACATTCCCTTTATGGTAATCCATTGTACATTTTATGTTTTGGAAATGCATCTGTACCCTCTCTTGATCAGTAACTTTTTTTTTACAGTGAGATCATGCACATGCCTTGCTAAGTCTTTGCGGACCGTGGCTGATCTGCAGACAGACCCTTTTGCCTCCCCTTACTCGTTCTGTAAAATAAATATACACTGTCTTCAGGCTGTCTCCACTACTTAGCTTACTCACAGCAGGCTTGATTAGAAGCAAAGCAGCTCTAATGATTGCATGGCAGTGTGGTTTCACTGATTGGGAGTGATTTTTGTGCTTTTCTTGGAGCAGGTGTTCCTCAGCCCGCTGTAAGTTGGCACCGATTAGAGGGCAAGCTGAGTGCCAACATCATTTCACTCACAAACGGCTCTTTGCTACTTCACAATCTCACGCTGCAGGACGATGGCACCTACAGTTGCATAGCCTCCAATCCCATCGGCAAAGCTTCAGCCTCTAGCAGGATCCACGTAGCTGGTGAGTTGCTGAATTATTTTCCTACATTTTCCAGCCTTTGTAATTGCTTGGTTCTCCACTGTCAAGTGATGCCTCAGTGATTAGGACCCCAGTCATTCACAGGTCACCCTGCACATACGTATTTGCAGAATAAGAGGGCGCAAATTTAGTCTAGTCAATCCACCTACTGCTACCAAAAGTGGAGGAAATCCACATAAAAATCTATATACTAACATATAGAAAAGTTAGACTATATACAGAACATCGTGTTGGTAGAATTCAGCCACTAGTTTTTTTTTCTTCTTCTTCACATTCTTCCATCATCATCTTCATACTGAAACAGATTTCACTCCTGGCAAATTTCTAACCATTTGAGTCCGTATAAAGATGCATGGATTACTGTTAGGAGCAGTGTAGTTTAGTGTGAGTGTAAGCATCTTCAATTTAATTCCTATTTCAATTATGTCATTTTTAAAAGTCAAATATGAAGAAACGTCCCCCCGGGGGCCATGCTGATAGGAAATTAGCAATGATTCTCTGGAACAGATCACAGTCCAGACTCATCCACAGCTGCTTGACTCCTTAATTCAGTTACTTTAATGTCTAATGTGAGTGGAATGGGGTCACTAGCAGTCTCCAAGATAAAGGACCAAAGTGATTAGGGAAATAATGAGACAGCCATTAGAACCAGCCTTTGTAATCATAGGTAATTGTCACCTATTGGTAGGAATTAAAATGACATCCTCTAATGTAACTCTGCATTACATTATTTTCTTAAATACTGTGAGTTCATTCAGCAGCTATTTGATGATGAGTGCATAAGCCAGATGTTTCAGACCTGTTTAACATACCATTAAATTCTTGCAAATGTTACTTGCTGCCAGTTGATAGAGGTGGAAAAAGTACAGAGACACGTTTCTAAAGAATCTCTATAGTGGGTCCAAATCGTACTCAAACATTCCACTTGATGAACATCAAAGGCTTCTGCATTTCAGATCGCTCAAGTATTTAGTGAAATAAAAAATTACTTTAATTAAGGAAATGAGCTGACCACAAGTTCATTGTGTCCTGCACAACTAGCTAGTTTGTAAAGCATTAAGGAAAATATTATTCTAACTCAGGCAAGCCTGGAAATCGGTTTGCTGGTTAACCGATGTTAAATTAACCTTACCGAACGATTGCTGAGTTTGTTTGGCAAAACAAAACCTAGCTCAATTAGCTAGGTTAAAGGCTAATTTACAAAACATAATGAGTTACTGGCGGCATGGTAGCGTAGTAATTAGCACTTTGGCCTTACACCCCCAGGGTCGAGGGTTCAAATCCTGTTTCCGGTCTGTGTCCGTGAAGTTTGCATGATCTCACTGCGTGCTTGGTGGGTTTCCTCCGGATACTCCGGTTTCCTCCCACAGTCCAAAGACATGCAAATTAGGCTAATTGGCGTTCCCAAATTGCCCGTAGTCTGTGTGTGTGGATAAGTGGTATAGAAGGTGAATGAGTTAGCCATAATTATGACAAATTATATTTGCGAAGCAACTGGGACATATATCTTTTATAAATCATGCATTGTAGCAAATACAACTTCTTGCTAAGAAAATAAAATGCAGGAACCAAAAACCCCTTTGAACTACTTTGAAGGTCAAAAAGTGCAAGCACTTTTCATAATGCTTGATAGAAATACTGTGCTTCCAGGACATCAGGAGAATCTTTTTATGTCAGATCTCCTGTTAAACTAGATCAATGTAGAATTATTAGTAAATAAGTAAAAGTCTGGAAGTTGAAAGGACTATTGTGATTGAGTCGTGTTTTTCTGTTCTTGTAGATGTCAGTGAGGCAGCATTAAATGAGAAAAGCTCCTTGTCGAAGGATGTGAACAGGAAACGAGTCGTGATGGCCTCGCGCTCTGGAACAGTCATCACAGTCAGTCCTGGAGACATCCTGAGGATTGGTAAGGTGTCATTTCTAATATAAATGGCTGTGTATGTGGGTGTGTTTTGAACTGTGAGTTATCAATCAGACTGAATAGTAGAGGATTGCAGTATTATGTCTGTTCTTCGATGAAAGATTTTGCTGTCAAATTTGGGTCAGACTGCGGCATATTGACTTTGCAAAATTAAAGCTTGCATTTTCTATTGAATGCTTTATGTTCAATGTAAGTCTGCAGAAAAAGGTGCAGTAATTTTCATATTGATGAAAGCAATTAATAAAGGAACCTATTAGATGTCAAGGGTCATTTCATTATTTATTGTTTGTGCTAGAGCTACTAGCTTATAAAGAGTAACCTGCTTTTACAGTACATGCATTTAGAGTATGTTGCTATATTATGATATTTCAGATCAGGATATGGAATAAACCCCGTTTTTGTCCACAGGTTGTCCAGTTGTCCCAAGCCACAGGAAACCTATCAAATGGACATATGAGAATCAAACCCTGAAGCAAACACCAGGCCTGCACTACCGCATGCTTGCTGCAGGCCGCATTATAGAAGTGCACACTCTGAACAGCAGGTTTGAAGGACACTTTGCGTGCCAAACCCACACCAACAATCAGATGATCTCTGCCTGGATTCACATTCTCTCACAAGGTCAGTGTCTGTGCATACAGGTGTGTGGAAAATAGATTAAATTAATAAAAAAATGAAGGAAAAAATGAAAAAAAAAAGACTTTCTACACCCGTATGCTTCAGGAATTGGCCAGAAAAGGTTTCTAAGCTGTTTCTTTCCATTTAACACACCTCATATATCTTACGCTTACAGATTTTTTGTATTTTCCCCCCACATCATATTTTAACATCATGCTTCGCTGTCGGTCACTGCATTCAAAACATGTTCCAAAACTAAGCAGTATGTAGAGAGTGGTTAGTTTAAAGTTTAAAGGCGTAACAGTAACAGGAACATTTTTCACTTTTTGCAGCTGATTAGTGTCAGTGATCCCATATGAGTTTTATCTGTAAATACATCCTTCATAACCTCAGCTTAGTTTGAAAGTATAAAAATTGTGCAGTCTCTCAAGGTAAGCCACAACTGATACGGCTAAAAGTTTGTGGACACCTGATCATCACACTTACAGTATATGTGCTTTATGAACATCCCATTATATGCAGTATTTAGTGTCTCTTTGCTCTTCTAAGAAGACTTTTTTTTTATTCATACAGAGATTGGTGCTCATTATAAGACAAGATAATAATTGAGATCATGCATAGATGTTGGGTAAGGAGGCGTGGTATGCAACTGGCATTCAGATTCTTCCCAAAAGTTTTTATTTGGGATCAAGGTCAGGGCTCTGCGCAGGTCACTCAAGTTCCTCCACTTTAAATTTGGCAAAATATGTTTGGCTATAATGGTAATTTATGCACAAATTTGCACAGCTTTTATCAGTATGATAAAAGCTGTGGCATAGTTAAATTTCTGGCCCTTTTTAACCCATTTAAACAGCCATGGTAGAATAAATGAACATAATACACTTACCAAAAACTAGCAAGAACTTTCTCAGAATAGGTGACGCTAACCAGAAATTATAGTTTATTTAAGATGCATGAATGATTATAAAAAAAACATATGTCATGTTTGATATTATTCAAAAATCAGAACAAATGTAATACCATTTAGTAAGCACGTACTGTACTGTATATGTAGATATGTCAGCTATCTTAAATTCTTATATCATTTTAATTACGTTAGACTTTGATGAATGTACCACATGTAGCATTGTAAATTTTAAATATCAGAAAGTTTTCCCCCTGTAATTCAATTAAAAACAAAACTCATATTCCAGAATAATGACACGTAAAGTTAAATATTTCAAGCGTTTTGGTTTTCATTTCCATGAATACAGCTTACATGATATTCAAATTTTAAGGTGCATTTGTAGAATCCATTATGCAAGTTTCCTGTCCTTAATATAATAGTTTAATGTCTTTCTGGAGAAAGGTTTGTGTACAAATTTCATCCATCCGAAGTTCCCAGAGAAGGTGGTGATGTTATCATAACTCCTGTGGATCTTCTGCTAGTCACATGTGGAAACATACTGAAAGCCGCCACTAAGAAACAAAACCTAATTAATTTCAAAGGATGTTAATTGCCTAACCAGATCTTCAAATCAAGAAATTTTATTCAACTGAACATTTATCCTTTTTCATAGACATAAAAACACATTTATAAAACAGACGAACCTTTAGACAAATCCTTTGCTAATCATAATTTTAGTATAAGCTGCTGCAATGTGTTCTTGTCTCCAGAATTTGAGTGGCGCTTGGCTGAATGGAGTGCATGCAGTGCGAGTTGTGGAAATAAAGGTTCTCAGAACAGAAAGGTTCACTGCGTAAGTAGCAGCGGGCACGAGATGCCCCCTTCGTCCTGCCAACATCTTCCTAAACCGTTCTCCCTAACACGGCCATGTAACCTCCACGATTGTCCTCCCAGGTACAGTACACACTCCACAGTGCTAAAACAGAATCTTTATATCAAATAGAGTCTGTATGTATATAGTTATGTCCAGAAGTGGATTTATTTAATAAAAATGTATACATATTTTATATATTAATCCAAAATTCTGACTTTTCCCTAAAGACAGTGGGAGTGGTGACACATAATACACAACATACCATTTTGATGTTTGATTTGGTTCAGTTTACGAGAAGGCTTTGCTCTGCTTCAAATCATTTCTACTGTAGGTTTACACTGTACACTGCTAGTTATATCTCGAAACATTTAGCACTTATTGTAAAAAAAAAAAAAAAACTTTTAATTTATATCTGCAGTTTAGCATGCACAAACAGCTGAATCTTAATGTCTGATTCCTTTCACAGTTTGTTCCATGTAAATAAACTTTGCATTTCGGCTTTGTGTCATTATATTTTCCCATCTATACTGATGTGTTTAGGAGTAATGTGTACAAGGTCATTACGGTTACTCGGGTTGCCTTTACTTTATCAAGCGATGAGTCACATAAGTTCAAGACGGATTTGCAGTACCGATGACAACAACCTCAACTATACTCATGCCAAAATATCATGGCACGCACTTTCTGTCTTTAATAAATCCTCGGCAGATGATAGATGACTTTGTAGTTCATAGTCAGTGTATTCAGTAACAGCTAGATCATATGCAGGCCAAACCTGAGAGCTGCAGCTTAGATGTTGCTGACCAACGTGAACTCATCTGTCTTCCCTGCTTTAACCTCAGCCCTTTCCAGGGGGTTGGACAAACACTTTAGAGACTCATCAGTCACATACTGTACAACGAGTCCATGGAGTTGGCGCGATTGACTTGAAGAAAGAGTTTATCCAAATATATAATGCACACAATTTCCCTCCTATTCCAAATCAGTCATGAGGCTAATATAGCTACCAAGTTAAAAATGTTTTTATTCGTACCGATGTTTATGCAGAGTGACACCTATAAAAATGGACAAAAGAGCATTACAGACATTACATATTGGATTTCACCTATTCTGAAGCTGGAGTCAGTTCCTCTTTTCACCCATAGTTAACAGTGTCACGTACTGCACGATGCTAATCTGGTAACTGTAAGGGTCTATTACCTGCATTAGCCTCAAAACTTCATAGAAAGCAAGAAGCAAACTTTAAATACAAACACAAGACATGACTGTTCAACTACGGTTGAGCCATGGACAAACTGTGTAAATTTTACTATTGGTCAAACCATTGTGTCATTTACCTTTTTGAAGGTTTTACCAGTAATGTTGAAGTAGTGGGATAATTAGGGTAATATAATGCCTCGGTTCAGTTCCCACACAACGCCCAAACCCCAGTCACTGGATACAGTCCAAATAAAAATGGGTGGGTTGCGACAGGAAGAGCATCTGGCTTAAAACCTGTG
Organism: Clarias macrocephalus; assembly: GCA_011419295.1. Lineage (NCBI taxonomy): Eukaryota > Metazoa > Chordata > Actinopteri > Siluriformes > Clariidae > Clarias > Clarias macrocephalus. Next base: position 31,263 of record JAAGKR010005226.1, on the reverse strand, counting down.
CCAAGCTGTGTATGCGGATCGATGGTCCGTTGTGGTAACCCCTCGATGGGAGCAGCCAGAAGACCAACAACAATGCTGACACTGTATTATTATTTTATAAATGATATACAAATATTTCCTTTTAAAAAGTTTCATTATAATATTGCTGCATTTTAAGTTAAATAATACTTTTGTTAAGCACCGATCAGTCATAACACTAATACTAATTGAATAACAACGATTATCAGTTAGGCAGTGGTCAGCACTGTAGTTTGAGGGGTTTGACGGTTTGATTCCTACCTTGGGTCTGTGTGCATTGAGTTTTCCCCGTGCTTGGTTGGTTTCTGTTGGGTACTCTGGTTTCCTCTCACAGCCTAAAGACATGCAGATTAGGTTAATTGGTGTTTCCAAATTCCCTGCAGTGTATGAGTGTGTCCCGGGTGTCCAGGGTGTACCCCGTCTTGTGCCCGAGTTCCCTGCCCTAGGCTTCAAGCTTCTTACAACCCTGTAATGACTGAGTGAGAGTGATGATCAATTATATACCAGTAAACTGGTGACAAGATTATGGGCGCCCAAGGCTCGTTTATACCTGTGGAGATCAAAGGCTAGTCTGCCTTGTCTGAAACCACAGAAAAGCCAATGTAGCACAAATTGGTGAAAAAAAATCAGTCTTGGCTATGGAAGAAAGGTATCACAAAACCCAGACAAAGAGTTCAAGGTTGTTGATCTGGCCTCCAAAATCCCCAGATCTCAGTCCAAGCGACCATCCATGGGATGTACTGGACAAACAAGTCTGATACATAGAGGCACTTAAAAAAATCTAGATCCAGGTGCCAGATACCACAGCACATCTTCAGGAGTCATCTTGTGGAGTCATGCCTGAAGGGGTCAAGGCTGTTTTTGGTGGCACAAAGGGAACTATCTAACCCAATAGCTTCAGGAACTCAGCAGTGCTATGGTTTAACCTATTCTTTTACTTTCTTTATCCTGGGCTATGTTGTGTTGAATCCATAACCTATTCTAGGAACACTGACTGTGAAATGGGAATACATCCTCAATGAGATATTAGCAATCCAAGTCCATCCATCACATATCTGGTGTATTCTCTGCTCTATTTAAGAGTTTTTTTGCAGAAAAAATAAAAACATTGGCATTGCTAGTGGTTGGGGGGTGGCTGCATGCATTACCTGCCCTAACAAACCACTTCATCCCCAACTACCCTAGTGATGCCAGTAAATAAAAGTGTTCTCCACTGAAGAACTGATTGACCAGAACCCAAATTTAAATAAAATCATGTCTAAATAAACACATGCCAACTGGAAATGTGCTAAGAGTGCGTATTGTGGATTTCTCTCAGCTGGGGGTCCACCGTGTGGTCCAAATGCTCCACGTCATGCGGTCGCGGTTTCCGGCAGAGGCGTGTGTCATGCCAGCGTCTGGAGGCCAGCGGGAGTGTTCGGGTTTTGGCTGACGCAGCGTGTGAAGGAACATCACGCCCTGAGCACAGAGAGACGTGTGTTTCAGAAGCTTGTGCTGATTGGATCAGCGGACCCTGGGGACAGGTAGAGCTTACTGTATATTATAGACCCACATCAAAGCTCTAATAGCATATATGATTTTAAGGGGAAATGGGTTCCTCAAGGGTTCTACGGTTTTAGCTATGAGAATGGATCTTCTAGGAAACGGTTGTGAATGGGAGACATTTTGGTTAGATAGGAACACGTCTAAGAAATCTTTGTGGAACATGAGAATGAGTGCTCCAGTGGCTTTTAGCGCACCGTTACCCGTTCCATTCTTTTCCTTTCCTTTCCCTTCTTTTACGTCCTCTCCATTAGGACCCTGTCCCTTTCTCGTTCTTCTCCCCTTCAATTCCCATAGAGCCCTTTCTCATTTTTCCACTATATTTAACTTTCCTTATCCTAACATTAATTCCATTAGATCGCTTTCCCTGCCATTAATTTCTTTATATTTTTTGCTTCCACTCTATTTCCCTCCCTTTCTCATTTCCCTCTCTTCCCTTCCTAAATCAACATTTTGGGAGAGAAAAACTAACTTTATGATTATTTTTCGATGACATATTTTAGGCAAATGTTCTCATTATTACGTTTTCAATGGTTTCAATGGTTTCACAAATTTAATAATTGCACTTCAACCATACCAAGTTTTACATTAATCAATCGTATATAGAATATTAGCCCATTAGATTGACAGATATATATATATATATATATATATATATATATATATATATATATATATATATATTTTTTTTTTTGCCATACTGTAGGTAGTTGTCAGTGTTTGTAAATACTTGGAAAAGTTTGATGTGCTTGGGGTGCAATAATGACAAACGATATTCAGAAAGGTCACAAAAACACGGATTAAAATGGATTAAGGTTTGTGTATGGCCACACATACAGCTGAATGTGGACAACATCAACAAACACCAGGCTGTGTCTTCCAAGTTATGCAAGTGAAAAGAAAAAAAATGCAACAACAGTTATAGAATGATAGCATGTTTTATTCTTGCAATGTTTTATTCAGGCTGGATCTCTGTGTGGTTTTGTATCCAGTGTTCAGGCCGCTGTCTCGGTCCAGGTGTGGCAACACAGAGACGAACGGTGATGTGCAAGAAACTGAATGGCTCAGACTTGGCTTGTGATCCCAGAGAAAGGTGTGTATTAATTCTTTTTCTCATACACACACACACGCACACACACACACAGTGGAGGGAACCTGCACAGATTGATATACACATTATAACTTTCACCTTCTGTCCTCTCAGACCAGCCCCAGCAAGAAACTGCACATCAGAAATGTGCAATGTTCACTGGAGGGTGTTTCCATGGCGAATGTGCACTGCAACCTGCGGAAGTGGCTTCCAGTCGCGCAGGGTTGAATGTGTACATCAGCATAATAACAAGACCCTTCCTGACCTCCACTGCGCCTGGCAGCGTCGTCCTGTCACCTGGCAACACTGCAACATCACTTCCTGTGGCAGTATGTATTTTTTTTTCTTTTTTTCTCACTTCTGTATCAGTATGTATACATGCTTTGCTGTCCTGGAGCCTTCCTGCTGCGTACCCATTCTAATTATATACATACACCCATCAGCCACTTTAATAGGATTAACTCAACACCTGATCATTTATCCAGCTCTGTCTGATCAGTCTGATCAGTGGTGGGCACATACTCATTAAATTTAGGCAGCTGGAAAAAAAAAAAAAAAAAGTAAATGATGCCATGATCAAAGTTATGAGATCACATTTACTTGACATTCTGGTGAGTGTTCTGATTATCAGAAACAATTTCTGCTGCTCGTTATATACACAGCATCTGCATGATTTCTTTCGATGGCATAGTGGTTAGCACTGTAGTCTTGCACGTCCAATGTTGAAGGTTCAATTTTGCATGTTCTCCCCGTGCTTGATGGTTATTCCGGTTTCCTCCATGCAGATTAGGCTAACCTGTTGTGTGTGTCATGCGATGGATTAGCACCCCGTCCAGAATGTACAGTACCCTGACTCGTGCCATGAGGCTTCAGACTCCCGCAACACCATACAAAGTGCTATAGAAGATGAATGAACTAATCTACTGTGTTAATTAATGGCTATAAAGACAATTTGAAGTCGTTATGTTTCATCCTGCGTTGGCACTTCACGTCACCACTTTTAACAAGAGCCATGGACTTCAAACAGATAAGGCACATCTGGTTTAAATTTGATGTAGGAAAAATAAACTCATAGTTCTCTTTCTAGTCATCTTTAGCCATAATGTTTTCACTGACAACTTTGATTTAAACAAGCCATGTTGTCAGTTCTCTACCCAGCCCAGAGATGGTAATTGAAATAATGGGGGAAAAAATCGATGAAAGTCGTTGAAATCTCTTTTAAGCCTAATTTTTCTTTTCTTGTAGCTAGTTTTAGATAAACACTTTATAGAAAAGACAGAAGATGGATCGTAGCTGGATCATGTTTCGAGGCTCTGAACAGTGGCCAGACTTTTCATAAGTTTATCAGCTCTTCTTCCGTATTTATTCAAGCGTCAGGTCACTCCCCTGACATACTTTGCTGGGTGTGTATCCGGACCTGGTCCTCTAGCTGAATATACAGCCGCTAATTATTCTGACATATTGTGCCCTTGACATAAAGCAAATTTAAAAACACTTACACATTCAAGATTATTTTAAAGGCAGATTGATGTAAAGGCTGTTGTATAAAACAGTTTCCAGAGACTAACTGTCTGAAACGCAACCAACACTAACAGGCAGACTGGAGACTGCGAAGCCGATCAGAACCTCTTGGCTGGAAATAGCGTACACTCATCATTCTCAGCTGGACTTAATTCATCAACTTTCATAATGTTCACTTTTTCAAGAGACTTCCAAACCACAACATCTGCTCACTAATAACAAGCTCAGTACAGTGCAGGTTAATTTGCCATCCGTACCGGTGTATAAAGTACAGGCTTGGGGGGGGGGGGGGGGAGGGGGGGGGGGGGCAGGCTATGACGCTTTTACCTCAGCTGCCTTCAGAATATGAGCAATTTCTTTACACAGTTTAAGTTCCAGCGCTCTTTAACAACCCCGCTGACAGCATCGTATAAACTCGCCCCAACAAACATCTCTCATTCTGGGCTTTCGCCTTTTCATCACCTTTCTCCTGTTTCCCATGCAGCTGAGTGAAATGTCATTTGAACACGGACTGAACTGTGCATCGAAATCACACTTTGTTTTAACCCCGCAATATTGTTTAGCTCAGTTTCTTCACAAGTGCCTTTTATGAAATATATACTTCATGATGTCCATTTTTAAGGTGTTGAGTAACAGTTTCGATGCACCTTGGTGCTTTTTTTATTTAACTGCAGGGATGAACATCTTTCGTCCAAATGATATTCCTTCGACAGGAATTTCGATGATGTGATCAAGATCTCAGCTTAATACACTGCGGCGTTCCAGAGCTGCTCAACTAGGTCGAGATGTGATGATATCACTGGCAATATCACACGAAAGGGAGTGCTGTTGTGCTGGTTATCAGCATTGACTGCCTCTCGCGTGATATTGCTGAAATGAAGATTTCTATCCTGATGCCTTAGTTGTCTTTGTAGCTCACCTTAGGCGTTAGTAAAACAACACAAAGGCAATTTGGAACGACATAGAAGCAACTATTAAGGAGGCAGAGTGTTGTTTATGATGACTTAACGTTACCAGATGTATTTTATTGTTAGAAGCGCTTCAGTGACTGGTTTTGACAGTGGGTTTTGCCAGGCAGTTTCTCTCTCCATAGTACCGCGAACTGTATTGACCTACAGTACTTTTAATAGCTATTAGAACACCTGTGACATAGTCATACATACAGTTAAATGTCCCAGTGCTGTTATCGTCCATTATCATCACTAGTGGAAATTCAATTCAATTTTATTTGTATAGCGAAATAACGAAAATAACGGAATCCTCTCGTCCAATCAGACTACTTGGTTGGAACTACCTAGTGTTCTACAATCACACATAATTATATAACAGATTCTACTGATTTGAGGGAAAAAACATTCCTTGCTTTTTGTTCTTTTCAGCTTTTTATTTTTATGTATATAATATATAGGGCAGGGAATTTATATATCGGTCAGTTTTTCATGTCCCAGTTGTGTTGCCCTCCATTATCACCACTCATGGAAAGCTGACCGATATATAAATTCCCATTTCATGTCTGTACACACCCACTGGAGACCCATCTGAATATCTACAGATGACCGAAAAGTGGATTTCAAATAACAGATCTCCTTCAAAGTCCATAAGAGGTTAAATGGTTACACAGTTTCTAGCAAAATTCTTACACAGCAGAACATCATTATTTTTTGTATATTATAAATCTCTGCATTTTCAGATCATAAACAGTTCTGTGTGCATGTGTGTTTTCTTCCCCCACATGCAGATGAGTGTAAGGACACAACACATTACTGCGCGGTGGTGAAACGCCTCAGGTTGTGTTCCGTTGAACTGTATACACAGAGATGCTGCAGGTCCTGCTCAGAAGACTCGGGTGCTGTGTAGTGCTCGCTGACGAAACGTCCCCAGCCTTTACAGCACACTGACTTCTGAACACTGTTCTTCTTTCCAATCTAAGCACATGTGGAATAAATCTGAAGTGGAAGGACTCCAGGACTTTGCTGCATAAACGAGGAGAGAGTGCCATTTTTGGGACACGGCCGAGGTTAAGTGGATGCTCTATGTAATTTGGACTAAAGGGCCTTTATCTAGGCTGAAGTGAGTTTTGGTGTGTGCATTGGCAATTCACCGCTGACGAACAAAACAGCACTAATTCAGCTCTCACCTCTCGTCATTATATAATGTTCATTATGAGTATCATGTGTGGAATAATTTATAAGAATGTGTTTTGCTCTATATTTAATCATCAGGAAGAGAAGCAGAGAATATTGGACCATTCACATGTGTGAAGGGAGGCTGTATATATGGTACTTATAGTGGATGAGAATCTGAAAAGTCAGAAAATCCAAAAGGGCAATGCTTTTATTAAAGGTTATCTAAATATTGACTTCATAACACATGTACAAGCAGGGAATAAGATGATTATAAAACAATATATGAGAACTTAAGCACAACAGCTTCTGGCAGTATTTCCCAGACGTTTCATTACAGCAGAGAATCAAAGTACAAGAAGGCATGAGTAATACATTTATAAATATAAATTTAAATATAAACAATTTTTAAAAGGATAAGAAGTTTTCCTATTTTGTCACATTAAAAACCCCAGCTTTTCTATATCGATTTTTCTATACATAATAAATTAGGATTGTGATGCGTTTAAGTCTAATTAATTAGTTTACAGTAAATATCCCATTTCTACCATTATTTATTTATTTTTGTTAAACTTGCATATTTTATGTGAGTTAAAATTCTGTCCTAAATGTAAATATGTTCAGGGCTGCACGATTTGATAAAAAAGAAATTAAAAAATTTAGATTGCGATTATTTTAACACATATTGCGATTGTATTTTAAACTATTATGTGTATTTTGTATTCATACATTTTTATCTAGCAAATAATTGGACAAATTACCTCATTAAGAGAATAGCGGATATTCATTTATTAACTTAAACAATTATTTAACAAAAGAAACATACTTAAATTATTCATAAAATCTACATGTATTCCCAACTATGTGTATATTACCTGTAATAATAAATGGCAGCCTGTTATGATTAAATAATTTCACAGTTCCGTATTGAGATTAACATTTTTCAATTCTCCCCTTTCCAGTAGTATCTGCACGAAGTAGCCAACCTCTACTTCACTTCTCATTAAACGTTTAGTTATAAATAAAGCACATTAGGGTATTCCCAAATTGCCCATAGTGTTAATGAGTGTGTGAGTGTGTGTATGTCTGTGTCCCCTGCGACTGTCCAGGGTGTTTCCTGCCTCGTGCCCTAAGTCTCCTGGGATAAGGTCCGGGCTCCCCGTGACCCTGAATACAGGATTAAGTGGTAATGACGATGAGTGAGAGTGAGAGTAAAGCACATTAGGGCATGCCGTTATAGGAAAATAAAGTCATTACCTACCCACAGTGCCTTATTCTTCTATAGCTGCCTGTCCCAAAGTGTTTTATTCATCTAATACCACTGCACTTTGCCCCATGCACTTTGATTCTTTTCTAAGGGACTGTCCAGTTTAACCGGCCTGTGGTCAAATACCTTGGAAACATTTTTAGCATTCATATGAGCACACAATCTTTTTTTCTTTTTCTTTTTGTGGTACATTCCCCGAATAAGCATCCAAGTCTAAACTTGGATTTGCCATTGCAACCTCGTTTAGCTTTGGATTTTGCACAGAACTGTTTTGCATATGGACCCTGGTTACACAAATGATCCATGACATATTTTTTCCTGTAGCCCTTCATCAAGCACAAGTCTAATTACTCATGCTTCTTAAGCCTCTTTAGACCCAGACTAAAGAGCACCTTGTAATTTCTCCTCACTGATTGGGTTGATAATTGTTGAATTTAATCACTGTCTTCAAACAGGTTTGGGAAAAGAGAAATACGCAGCGGTTCTCATATGAGGATCTTACATGGGTATGTACACAGTGTAGTTGGAAGAAAATATGTTTATATCCTCATATGAGGACTGTGGTGTTTCGTGAGGTTAATAAGTTATATATCGTTCCCCTTTAGAAATTTGCTTTCGGTTAAAAATAGGTTCATGGAAGTAAACATGTGCTAATTATCAGATTTTGAAGTGTACAAAAGATCGACATTCATGGCACAACAACCGGTCAGCCATAAGATTACCATGCAAAAAATTAAGCCCAATAAGTTCACCTTGTGGTAAGTGTTTCGCCTGCCATGCGGAAAGCCCGGATTCGATTCCCGGGCTGGATGGTCTGCAACAATTTTAGGGGCAGTGGTGGCTCAGAGGGCTAAGGCACTGAGTTACTGATCGGCGGTTCGATTCCCAGCTCAGCCAGGTTGCCATTGTTGGGCCCTTGAGCAAGGCCCTTAACCCTAACTGCTCCAGGGACGCTGTACCGTGGCTGACCCTGCGCTCTGACCCCAGTTACACTGGGATATGCGAAGAAGGAATTTCACTGTGCTGTAATGTACATGTGACAAAATAAAGGCTTTACTTTACTTTGTGCCACCAGCTCTGGCCCCTCGAAGTATGTCCCCTGAGGGTGTGTGGCACCAGGATGTTGGCAGTGGATCCTTTGCGTTCTGTGGGTTGTGGGGTGGGGCCCTCTGTGGATCAGGCTTGTTTGTCTGTTGCATTCTCAATCAAGTTTGGATCTGGGGAGCTTGGAGGCCTGATTGGGAGTCTTGCTGCTGGGCCCTGTCCTCAATAGTCTGTGGCGCACTGGGTGTTCTGGTGCCTTTCCATTTTAGACAGGCTGGCCTTTGCTCTCCACAGGCATGAATGAGGCTTGGGTGCACATGATCCTGTCACCAGTTTCTTTGGTGTATAAATAATAACGAATGATAATTTGTTAATGTTATGGCTGATCGGTGTACTGTATATACTGACAGTCTTGAATCGTATACTGTACGTCTTTATTTCACACATGTACTGTACCAGGATCACAACAATGGGGACATGTACTGTAACACATACAGTAGAAACAGACATTGGCTGTTGGTTATAGGTATTATCTCATTCTAAAAGCACTATTCCTTACTTATGCATGTGTTATGAAGACATTATGTAGATCATTTAAATGTATGAGGGAGTGAACAGTCTTTACATCACAAGACCACACCCGAGTCTGCAATTGCTTCGCCTTTCAAATGTGTGTGTGTGTGTGTGTGTGTGTGTTCAACCAATGTGCTGCATTGTAAATTAATTCTTGTACATAATGTGTTTTTTTTTTCTTTTTAAGTGCAATATTGTACATTGAGTGTAGAGATTCTGGACTTATTTTCTTACCTGCTAATGTAGTTAACATTGTAATCCATATTTATGATTTCAGAAAACCTTATCAATTATTCATGTGGATAATCCATGAGTTGACTACCGTTTCCTTCTGTATTTAAAAGCATGCAACTTAATTACAGTTTAAAATGTTTGGATATACAAACCATGTGCTGAAATGAGTACAGGTAATATATTACCAGGTTATTTGGCTACTGATGTGTAAAACCATTCGCTTGTTCGGGATGGTGAGCTTTTTGATAGGGGACCATCTGGAACTCGTTAATATGTCTCTTTGTTAGAGCATAAAGAAAATAAATACAATTTTTGAGACAGAGAGTTTATTTTTGCTTGAGTATTATTTTGGCACATAAATCTTTTTTTTTTCTTCTTTCAATATATTTAGTATTAGGATATTTAGTACAGTATGTCCCATACACTGCCAGACATCAAAAAGAAACATTAGGTGAAATATATCAGTTTGTATTGGGTGTGTGCAGCCGACACGTATGTGAGATTTGGCGCATGAAGAATGAAATGTACACAATTTCAACAAGTTGTTTAGCAATGTGTAAAGTGCATGTCTGATTCAGGATACACCTCCAACCACATTAAGTTGTTTTGTTTCATGAAGTGAAGGCAGATGAATGTACGAGGGTGAGTCAAAAACTATCAGCACTCCGATTGTATTCAAACTTCTGTCTCATCAGTGCTTTCCGTTCAAGGCTACTGTCTCCCCTGTCACAGCTGTGCAGGTATAAACATCAGTTCATTTGTAAGTGCGCAGTATGGAGAAATGTTTTGTCGTGAGAAGTTCAAGAAAGAAGGAGCCGGACAACCGTCCACGGCTGGTGACAAAGGTGCACCTCCAGTATGGTCCTGATCTTGCTCCATCGGACTTTCACCTGCTGGATCCTCTAATGAGGGAATATGGAACCTTGTTGACAGATGGATTCATTGTATTGAAAAGCACGGTGATGATATCTAATAATGATGTATTTTTCGTTTCTAAAATTTTATTAAAATATATTCTGCAGCCAGAGTGCAGACCATTTTTGACTCACCCTCCTAGGCGTGGGCCATTTCTTAACAATCCAAATCAGCACACGATCTCATGGCCCAAAACAGAGAGGGGTCAAACTTCAGGCAAGTGTGGGGCAATCAGTATGAAGGGCAATAAGTAAAAAAAAAAGCAGTGATATCGATACCACGCATAAAACCTCACAAATATGTTCAGCAACAAGGCGAGTGAGACTGATCGAATGTCTGTACTTGACTGAATTGTGAGTCGAATCTGAGTTGAGAACAGAATTAATCTTATGCCACATCAAGACTGTAAAGAATACTACAATTTTAATATGGACCAGTATCATCAACAAACCATTAAAATATACCATTTTAAAGTATTTAAACTTGAAATCATTACACCGTTTGTACTTCTTACCTTTTTAAACACATCATTAATCTCATGCCATAATGCCACTTATATTATATATACTTTATTATAACAGCTAATTTATTACAACTAATTATACTGATTCAATTATGACGGATAAGGTTCATTTTCTTTTCCTAGACTTTATTCGCTCTGCTTCTAAGTCAACAGAGCCACTGCTTTACAAGCCTGCGCCTGTCAGGGATAACCCCTAGAGGGTGCTCTGCTCTCAAAAATGTCATCTTGTTTGCAGTCACCTGGATCTAGCCTGATGTTTAGTCTGATTTGTTTGTGTATAAATAGTCCTGGTCATGGGTATGTCTTTGTCTCACATCTTTGTCTCACATTATTCTGTTTGCTTATATCTTTAATAAATGTCTTTACGTCCACGTTTACGCCGTGCCTGCATCACCCTTCCTTCTCTGACCGACTTAAAGGTGAAACAGATGGGTCGCCCCTGAATTTTTTATTTTTTTTTATTTGGTGAGGGGACAATGACCATGCCGGCGAATGCGGAGCACACGTTTGAGCGGAAGGCAAGAGTCCACATGGTGCACAGAAGTATACATGGTGTAAAAGGGCTCCCAATCTGTGTGAATGTACAAAATGTATGGTCAAAAGTATTTGGCCAAACCTGCAATTACACTGTATCCAAATACATAGATTTCAATATGGAGTCGGTCCTCCTTTGGCAGCTATAATAGCATCCATGCTTCTTGGAAGGCTGTCTGCAAGATTTTGGAGTGTTTTTGTGGGAATTTTGTGCCCATTCATTCTGGAGAGCATTTATGAGGTCAGTCACGGATGTTGTATGAGAAGGCCTGGCTTGCAATCTCCATTCCAGTTCATCCCAAAGGTGCTTGATATGGTTGAGGTCAGGGCCATTCAAGTTCTTCCGCACCAAACTCATCAAACCATGTCTTTACAGTTCTTGCTTCTATAGGTCCTATAGGCCAGCAGAAGCCATTCATTGATCATACCTCTCCTGAGCTATGCTCTGGGTCACCTGGACCACACGCTGAGTCTCTTGAGCCACACCATGCTTTTTCTAAACAATGGTCAGGCCTATCTCAGACAGATACTGCACCCTCTCTATCATGCTTCCTCTGGCACCAAGGATGCATAGTTGTTTCAATCTGCTGGATTTGAGAGCGTTGCACTGCTTTCACCGACTGGGATCGAGCACACTACTGGTGAAATTCTTCCTGAGGGTGGATGTCAGGGAGAACCCCTGGAGGTTGTTCTGCACCCATGAGCCTGTTTATTGTGTTTTGTGTTGGATCTTTTATGGTGACATTAGTTTCAGGAATTTACTTGCCAGTGTGCTTTTCACCAGTCATGTCATCTTGTTTGCAGTGATGTGAATTTAGTTTAGTCTGATTAGTTTGTGTATAAATAGTTCTGGACCCGTATTTACTAAGCATCTCAGAATCCCTCCTAGGTATCATGCTCAAAGTTAATTTAGGACCAAAAATATTCCTACCTCAGAATAGGACATAAACGTTATTTAGGAAGATTCCTACTCTTACTTTCAGCGAGGAGTAGGACTGCTCCTAGGTAAACATGTGACTTCACTGTTTGACCCCGAGAGCCACAAAGCAGGCTACACATTATAGTGAGTGTTGTAGTTTTGAAAGATTTCTGTAATTTTGAACCCAGCGGCAGTTGTGTGAAAGTTTTATTCACACAGACAAAACTTTCAGATGCGTGAATTGGCTGCATGACGTTATCCTAATCAGACTGTACCAATCATATTGTTTCAAGCCCCTATAATAGAGCTGGGTAGGACAGTCATAATTTGATCAAAATTACTTTGAAATGTAATCCAAACTGGAGAGAGGATGAGACCATTTTGCTTGCACAGGAGGTAGTAACATGTAAATACATAATTAAAGGAAAATTCTCTCCTGAACCCCATTTCCTTGCTTCTCTTAACCAGTAAGGACACCTCCTACATTTTGGTGGAGCTAGAAGTGATTTGCTATTTTAAGAATGTTAAGTTATTGCGCTTACTCCTACTTCTAAAAGTAGGACCAAAAATAAGTCACTCTGAGATGCTTAGTTAATATGAGCCCAGGTCAGGGGTATGTCTTTGTCTTGCACCTGATCTGATCTCTTTGTTAATGTTCCCATTCTGCTGTTGATTTCTGCTGTCTTTGTTTTATCTTAGTTATATCTTTAATTAACGTCTTTACGTCCACCTCTATGCCATGCCTGCTTTATTCTCTGACAGCACCACCTGGTCCTTGGAGCTCAGTTTACGGAAGAACCTGGATAGACAGACAGATTAAATATAATCAGACATGTACCAGAGAAAATATGTAAATGTACTTGATGTTTACATAAGGTTTTAATAAAGTTACAATAACTTGGGGGTATGCTAATCCATAATCCATAATCCAAGATGGGGTGGTATGGTGTGGTGTCACCCAATGTATTGATTATTTTTCTACAAACATTTGACCTACTGTAAAGTGTGTTATTCTCTGCATACCACTAAGATATCTCTGTAGATATCAATTTACCTTGTTAATGGACAAAAGATTCATTATAGTTATATTAAATGTTGTGGGACCTTTGAAAAATCATATTAATTCCTGCTATTGCCTATGCATTTGCAGCTATAAACTGTTATTTCCTCACCATACAATCTCTTTTCTCTCCCTTCAAATATATAGGCAAAAGAACAGGATGTGTGACATTCTTTCTCCTGAACACTTTCTCACATCAGAAAATTTACTGATCATTGCAAAGTTCTGACACTGGTGACTCCTTCCATGTATGATATTATGATTATATTGATATTACACAACTCATTACAGAAATCCTCCCCATATGAACTATATTGAATTTCTGAGTTTATTATTAGCCCTTCGATTATGTAGGTTGTCCAACATACTAGTCCCCAAAAATTAGTGTAATCAACTACATTAATACTGGATAAACCATTCACATATAGGTCAGTAGTGATGTCAGAGCCATCAATAATTGACACCTTGCTAATCGAATTTGAAAATTCCACAAATCTGTGATGTAATATAAAATGCAATAATAATAATAATAATAATAATAACCAGACCTGTGACCCCTGTCATCAACCTTCTCAAAGACAAAGCCCGGTATTGGCTCATAACTAGCTGGACACACGCAGATCTTTTTGGGCGTGAACTCAGCGCGGTACATTGTTTCATCATCCAGAGGTTCTTCGCTCCTCAGTGGGGCAGCGAGCGGCTTGCAACTGATATTGGGCTGCAGTTGGTGCTGGACAAAGTGAGCCCTAAAAGTGCTCATGTCCTCCATCTTCCCACTGTTTCTGTGGATTTCCTGGGGTTTGCGAATAATGTCTTGCCGCTGGGCTTTCCAGGCTTTAAATTCCTCCTTCATAGTGGTGCTGCCTTGAAAAGGAACAGAGGAACAAACTGGCCGCCACTGAGGCCTACTGGGGACGAACGGCTGGACATTGTGCTTGACGAAGGTTGACCCCGTTGTTGTGTTCAGATCCATTTCCTCTGTGGGACTCCTATACTCTGACTTGTTCTGCACCCGTAGTGGAGATACGGCCCATGGTTGGAAACGATCTCGGAACTCAGTGCTGCCTTGGAATTTTGCACCACTGGACACCGCAACGTATTCAGGCTTGCAGCTCTTGGTCATTTGAACTGGCAGGCCCTGGAAGTCGCGCCGGTGTGTTGTAAGGCCTTCCATAGGCTTGTCACTGGGTTTGTACTCATGAGGTGCTTTGACTAAATGCACATCCACTGGGTGAGGTATATAATCCATCTGGTTACTGGTCAATCCATCGAAAGGAACATTAGACTGCCTGGCTACATAAGAAGGTTTGAAGCTCTCACGTGGAACAAGACCTCGTGGAATGAAATCGTCCTGGAATGTTGTGGCATTTCCAAACTTCTCAGTTGGGGGATGGTAAGACACCTTGGGTCTGGTGAGCTCTCGTGTGGTAATTTTCCACTCAGGGAAATCGTCTGCAAAAATTAATACACACAAAACACATCAAAACAAAACAAACAAACAAACAAAAAAATCTGAAAAAAAAATCACAAAAGAGTCAAAAGCTATTATTTCCATATGTTCCGTGCCCATAACAAAGGGACCTTTCAAGGGCCTCCGAGTGGCGCGGTGGTAAAGCGCTCGCCCTATCATCCGGAGATCGTGAGTTTGATTCCCGGGTGATGCTGTAACCTCTCGCAGCCGGAGGTCTCGAGAGAGCTGAATGGCCGAGCCCTCTCAGAGGGGAGGGATGAGAGGTACTTAGTGCTCCCACATTAATCACGGCTCTACAGCCAATCAGGGGTGTCTGTGAGCTCACGCAAGCGGAAGGAGCGGATAGTGCTGTCAGTCAATGTGTTACCCTGCCCCCAACGGTGCGTGAGAGAGCAGTTCGTAAAGATCTGGGATCTGGGATCACGTGGTTCAGAGGAAACGCGTGATAGTGTCCCGGCTGAGTGGTAGTAGTAGCGTAATGTGGGAGCCCCCTAGTGACGGGGAGGAATTGGACACGACTAAATTAGAGAGAAAATCGTGGAAAAAGCCAAAAAAAAAAACATAAAAAGTGACCTTTCAATTGTATTTGTCCTGTGCATATAATATCTGTAACAATTGTACATTAAAATGCTTGTTTTTGAAGCTATATACAAGTGGGGTATCCTCACTTGCTCACACTTTATTGCTCACATCACGGTTACAAATGACAAATGAACTGATGATCACAGCATTGACTGGGGAGACAGTCGCCTTAAAAGGAAACTGTTGATAAGACAGTGTGGCCAAAGTTTTTTTTTTAATGTAACCGAAATGCAGATCATTTTTAAATCACCCTTGTGTGTGTTTGAGGGATAGTAAATGTGCACCTTATAATCACATCAATATTTAAATTTGTTTGTTTGTTCAACAACAATGACCAATGGATTTGTATGTGGTGAAATCCGTAATACGTAAATTAAGCATGTGTAATATAAAAAACTTATGTACAGCAAATGAAAGCTAGACCTGAAGCGAGCACTGTGGAATGCTGTAAAAAACATTGAATCTTCTGCATGTCACTCAACAACATTCTTATCAAAAAAGAAAATGAAGTAGCCTTTAAGAGTTCTCCTCATTCTCTTGTATTACCTTTATAGGTTGGTACTGTGTCCAGCTTTCCAGAAGCACCTTGCATTCTCTCCTTTGGCCGCAGTGGTAGAACACGCTCTATTACGTAAGGGCCAAACTCCTGGCTGTACGTAGTGGCCAAGTCAATCACACCTTGACTAGGTTGGTATTCAGCTCTTTTTTTCCCAGGGCGCGGGCTCACATCATAAGCAACAAAATCAGACCTGGTGCATATAAAAACAGATTGCGGCAGGCACAGCGAGATAAATGAGAATTTTTCAAGTAAATTTACCCACTTTAGGTCAGTGATATGACAAATGTGCCATTTACTGTACATTGGGTATAGAAAAGAGTCACCCCCTTTAAAATAATCACATTTTGTTTCTTTGCAGCCTGAAATGAGGACAAATAGTTATTTTTTTATACAGCTGTATTTACTAGGTGCAACATTTAACATCCAAGTAAACGATAGAACACCATGTCAGAAAAAAGAATTACTTATAAACCAGGTGAACCTTATCACCTTGTCAAAGCACACAAAGCCTTTCAACTGTGATCAGTTGTGATAATTCAGATTATCTCAGCATGAAAGGCTGGAGCATTTCAGTCCCTAGTAGTGCAGCTGAAGCAAACAACCAAATATGGGTGGTAGGGCACGGTCAATGAGCTCTGGGATAAAGTCATGCACGGGCATAAGTCAGCAGATGAATACGAAAAAAATTCAAAGGCGTAGAAGCACAGTGAAATATATTATTAAGATGGGTATTATTAGCAGGTATTTGAGACCGACCATCCCTGGGTCAGGACGTGGCTCAAAACTAGATGAATGAGTCAGGAGGAAACTGG
Source organism: Clarias macrocephalus (assembly GCA_011419295.1). NCBI lineage: Eukaryota > Metazoa > Chordata > Actinopteri > Siluriformes > Clariidae > Clarias > Clarias macrocephalus. Next base: position 14,476 of record JAAGKR010005226.1, on the reverse strand, counting down.
TCAGAGAGGCTACCAAGAGGCCTACAGCAACTCTGAAGCAGTTGTAGGAATTTATGACAAAGAGTGGTCATTGTGTTTGTGTGACAACAATATAAAAATTCACCACAAATACACAGGTGGTTAAATGAGACTGGCAGAAAATCCAATACAGCTTACCATCTAAATAACAGCATCAATACTGTTAAGCATGTAGGTGGTAATATCGTGTTATGGGGGGTGTTTCTTTAGCAGAGACTGGAGCACATGTCAGGATAGATGGAACATGGATGGGGCAAATTATTGTCAAATTAGTAAGGAAAATCTTTTGCCCTCTGCCAGAAAGTTGTCAATGGAATAATTTACCTTCCAACATGACAATGACTCAAATAATACAGCAAAACCGACCGCACAGTGATTGAAGGAGACAAAGGTAAATGTCTTTGCATGGCCTCGTCAGAGTCCAGACCTGACCCCATTGAAAGGCTTTGGAATGACTTTAAGACTGCAGTCCACAACCGGTCACCATCAAATGTAACTCACCTTGAGCAGTTCTGTAAAGAAGAATTGGCAAATATTGCAGAGTCTATATATGGAAAGCTTTGTGTGCCATTGATGTGATTGTTTCAGACCCCCCCCCCCCCAAAAAAAAATTCTCTGACTTGTTGGTTAAAACAAAAACTGTGTATTGTCTTCATTTCAAGCTGCAAAGCAACAAAATGGGATTATTTAAAAGGAAGTAATTATTTTCTGTACCCATTTTATAGTGCTATTGTATAAGGCACCTTACTTTTTAGTATAATTTTTTCCATTCCCTATTGTAAATAGACCAAAAATTTTTTTACATGCAGATATAGACGACAGCAGACGTTTGATAATCTGAACATAGGCTTAATAACAAATATCTCTGGCCAACTGAGCAAACTATCTGGCTTGACTTGAACACCCCTCGTAGAAAGATTTGACTTACCTAAAGGTGGTGGTTCCATCCATTCGTTCGCGGTGTCTCCTTTCCTCTGGTTTGGGTTTAAGGCTCTTGCGTGGCTGATAACTCTTGTAGCCTGGGTATTTCTCAGTGTACTCAGTCACTACACAATCCTGGCAGCCCTTCGTGTAGAGTGCTGTAGGCTGTTGTGTGCAACGATGGCGTCTACAGACAGGTCAAGTAAAAGTAAATAGATTAATAAACTACTTTTAACTTATTATTGTTTTCTGGATATACAGTAGGTATAATCGATGCTGTAATGATTCAGTTAGATCCTTTGATACCAAAGTACTGCTGAATTCTGGATTCTGATTGGTCAGAAGGTGTTCATTTTCTCAAACACTGGCAGCTTCAAGGTAAACTATATGACTATATATACAGGACTTGTATGATGGACCTTCCATCTTCTAGGATAAATATGAAATGTTCCGTTAGTTATGAACAAATGATGAAAATGATTAATATGGTATTTTGGTAAGAGCTCTGAACATTTACTGAACATTTATTTAACATTTATGTTTATTTACTGATGATTACGTGATAGCATCAACAATGTTGCGACCCCAGACACCTTTACAGGAACCATAATCCTACACATTGCTGCCATTCGAGTTTTAAAACGATGTGGGGCACACCCTGGATGCCAGTCCATTATCCATTTCAGGGCACACATACTACAGGCAATTTGGGATGACACGTAACGTAATGTGCATGTCTTGGATATGTGGAAAGAAACACACCAAGCACAAATTCCACACACACAGATGTGAGGCGGGGATTGAACCCGGACCCAGGACGTGCGGGGCAACAGTGGTAACCACTATGCCACTGTGCCACCTTTTTATATATACAGCATATATATAAATACAAAGGGGACTCAATATACAAGTTTATATATAAACTTGTTTTGTTATATATAAACTTGTTGATCGGGACTAATTGTATTAATTCCTGTATTAAAGAGGAAGACCAGTAAAATAAATAATTTATAGAGGACTCTTTATAAGCTAAATATCAAATAAATTATTTACAAAAGTAACACAGAACTTTTTCTCTTTCGCCTGTATAAATGATCAGCCTTACCCGCAGATGCAGATTTCACACACACAGCGTCGCTCCATGGCTGTAACACTGAAACAGGAGTAACTTTAAATTAATTTTATTGAATTACTGCCTCAGGAGCCGCACTCAGTGCCAACCTCGATTCCCCGCGCTCGCGACGCGTAACACACGTTTCTATGGCAACTCTCCATGACAACAAATAAGAGTCCTCTTGACGACCAAAGACCAGAATATTACGCCATTCGTTGATTATTCTGTTCAATTTAAAGTCCCATACAGAATCCTACAGATCCCATAATCCTCCAGTCAAAAAAAAAAAAAAAAACCCGGATGATATCACTGCTGCTCCTTCTGGTTCGACACTATTTTAAATTGTTTTATTTCACAAAAATTACACACAATGCTAGACTTCTGATCTTGATTTTTTTAATTATAGGATTAGTTTAAATATTTAAACCATACATGCGCACTGAAAGAATCTGAGTCGAATATCGTTCAAATTTATCCTATTGGAAGATTTGTTGTGACATCAGTGACAGTGACGTCACCTCCAATATACTTCCGGGAAAAGACAAAACAACGTGAGTAGAGCCTGTCATGTTTTTGTTGCTTTACTGACTTGTGCTTTTCACATATCACAAGCTTCACAAATTCGAGCTTTTCACATATTAATTGTTTACTTTTTAATAAGTGTGCATGTGGACTCCGCTACCCACGGTTGAAGGTAAATGCTTTTAGAAAGCCAAGGCATAACAGTTAGCAGAGTTAGCTAGCTAAATACAACGGCTAAGTTTTCAGGTTTTTTTTTTTTTTTTTTTAATATGAAAAGTTGCAGATATTTACTTTCACTACACACATATCAGATAACCATGTCTGTTAAAGGCTTTTGTTAGTAACAGGGCTAACGTCAGTATTCTGGGATGCTGGTTGCTATAGCAACACGTGCAGACAGCTCCAGCTGTGTGACAAAATTGGACAGACTTCAGTGACTCAGAATACACGCAGGAAATTGTGCTGATAAAAGAAAGGAAAATAAAGTGCAGTACATTCAGTAAAAGTTAACTAACCACGCTGCATTCTCTAATGGAGGCAGAGATAAATGACAGCACTGACATGACAGGGGTGTCTTGTTTAAACAAACAATCTTAACATATTAGATCTGTTGCCTCGCACCTCCGGGTCTGGGTTCGAGTCCCACTTTGGGTCTGTGTGAATGCAGTTTGCATGTTTTTCCTGTCGCTGGTGGGTTTTCTCCGGGTACTCCAGTTTCCACTCACAATCCAAAGACATTCAGATTAGGCTCCAGATCACCAAGTTGACCGTAGTGTATGAATGAATATCGGGTGTTGAGCTGGCAAACCGACCCTTAAAGTAACTGCCATAGAATTAAATCTGACTCTCAAGTCATGTTAAGTTCATGAAGTTTTGTCATGAATTTCATTTATTACTTGTCAAGTGATCAAGTCAACCCAGGACATTTAATGGTGCAGCATAACAAAGCACTACCTTTATTTCTCTATATAATCCGCAGCAACGGAAAGTTTTCTCAGTATGCCAGAACCATAATTGGACTGCTTTCTTCATGGCTGTAACACTTGCCTTCTAGGAACTCCTTTAAGGGCCCAAACATGTGGAAAAAGATTGGCCCAAGACTGTTTAGGGGATGTGGCATAACTCCTAGCCGAGTTCCTGCAATGTGCGAATGATGTTTGTAAATGATTGTGTGTACAGTTCCCACAGAATATGTGTCCCTTCCGCAGTTGGTTTGAAGTTATCTGTCGAATTTTTATTTATTAATTTATTTGAAAGATGCGTTTCTTTTCCTGCACAGGAATGACTGCAGTGGCCTTCTTTAAAATGTTTGCCATGTTCGGATGTTTTACTGCGGCTAAGTGTCTCAGCACCATACTGTGCTTAAAGTTTTCTTTAAATGTTTCTGTAAAACAGTTACAGGCCTTCATTCAAAAGAAATTTCATCACAAGTCCCAGTTTGACTTGAACATCTCTCGTCCTTTGTCACATTCTGAGCATTCATCTTTTTATTCCTCTTTCTCTCTCTTTGTAGATTATTGTCAGAATGGGGCACACAAGTTTAGAAAAAATCATTGCACTACAGAAGAAAACATCAAACATTAGAAATATCTGTATTTTGGCCCACGTGGACCATGGTAAGTTACAATTCATTTTGTTGTCAGGATTATTTTGCAGAATCTATATTACTTTACAACAACAAATCAAATCAAAACAAATTTTTGACTGGATATTCCACTGGTCTAACAGTGGTAAGGCGTTAAACCAGAATATTAGATAAATACCACATGCTTAGTGATCAGAAAAATTTCTGTGCTATATTTCTGAAAGTTGCTGACATTCCTGGCCTGCTTCTCTTTGAATTGTATTTCAGACGTAAAGTAATCTGATTAAACCAAGCTGTGAAATTAAAGAGAACTGCTCTTAAAAATTTTTTTTAAAAAAAGTTGTGTATCACAGACATTCTGACAGCTTCTTCTGATGACAGATTGAATTGATTTGCGAATTCATATGCAATTTGCTACAGAAAATAGCTATCAAATAACTTCATCAAAGCCTGACTGGGTGAGAAAACCAAAGGTTTCAAAATCTTAGTCAGGACTGTTATTGAGAATTTTTAAATCTAAAATAGTTTTGACTTCTTAAACCTGTATGGTTTTCCTTGTCTTAATTGCTTCGTTTTTATACAAAAATAATAATAAAACATGATAGATAAACTTGTATTTGTTTAAACATTTGATTGACAGGCATGTGTATGTTTGGCTTTATCTTAATCCACAAAGCTCTAATGTTAATATCGTGTTAAAAATCAAGGAGAACTGTAATATAGAGATAACATGACATAATAAGCTGGTAGGGACTGCACCGTTACAAGTCATCAGTTTAATGCATGCTTGTTGTCCAAACCTTGTGACTTTCAAGCATTGCTTTATCATTTCATCAACTCATCATTCACACATATGAACTGTTTACAGGGAAAACGACACTGGCAGACTGTTTGGTCGCAAGCAATGGCATCATTTCCACTCGCTTGGCAGGAAAGGTGCATATATTCTGTTTATCAAATGACAATTTATTCTTTTTTTTGTGTATGTTTGTGTCACAATAGCGTTGTGTTGTATTTGTAGCTCAGGTACCTGGACAGCCGGGAGGATGAACAGATCCGAGGGATCACTATGAAGTCCAGTGCCATTTCTTTACACTATACAACAGGTACTTTACAGTATATTTTGCACAGTACCTGCACTTCACAGTATGGTTACTGTTGTGAGCTCATCTTTGTTCCTCTGTGTCTTTTCAGGAGACAATGAATACCTCATTAATCTGATCGACTCTCCCGGTCATGTGGACTTCTCCTCCGAGGTCTCTACAGCTGTTCGGCTGTGTGACGGAGCCATCGTCATCGTGGACGCGGTAGAAGGAGTGTGTCCTCAGGTATGAATCATCCTTGATGAGGATGTCCTTACAGTTGGACGGTGTAATAAATTACTAACTGACAACTTGAGTTTTTTTTTACAGTAAGTAAAGTAAGTATTAGCATTTCATTTCAGGTCCAGATTTAAATCCAGTACTGAATGAATTGTTTTTCCATTCACTTGGATAAAATGATTTCGTATTAGTTAATATAAAAAACGATGCATAGCTTTTTGATGAGTATATGAAAATAAAGGATTATTACTTTCCTTTAACAGCACTTCCAGTAGTGTTTAATCTTCTGATACCACAGTCAACACTTTATAAAGCTTATGAAACAATGCACTTCATGTTTTTCTATCTTTCCTCACATGCCTTTCTTTTCTTTCCTATGTCTTAAAATCTTTCCCACAGTAATCATGTAATATACAAAACACATTAGAGACACCTACTGTGGATGCTAAATAAACTTTGAGCAATCTGTTAATTCTTACCCTAATCATTGTCCAAAGCAATGCAAAATTTGCCAAATCTAAAAAGAGGACTGTGAGCAAAAGTTCAGTTGTTTTTCTCTTTAGCGCAGCTAAGATACTTCCGATGTTGTGTCTGGCTCAGATTTGTAGCCCATTTCCTGAAGATGTCCGTGAGATGTACAGACTCTAGCCTCACTCCACTCCTTGTGAAGCTCTCCCAAGTTCATGAATCTGCTTTGCTTGACAGCATTCTTAGGCCTACAGTCATCCCTTTTGCTGATGTACCTTCTCCTACCACACTTTTCCCTTCCCGTCAATGAATATGCTTCAGTACAGCATCTTCTTCAGCTTGTGGAGGGTGTCATTTATGGCCTTTTTGACAACTGTCAAGTCAGGAGTTTCCCCAGTATTGTGGTTGCGTGTACTGAACTAGACCAAGACATTTATACCTTACAAATACATACGGCTCATACTGTGGATCAACTTCCAAGTCTGCTTTGTAAGTTTTCTTAAGGTCAAATGTTAGCATCCAGATTCCACAGAGACTCTCTAATACCCCCCCCCCCTTTTTATATATATATATGTGTGTGTATGTATGTATGTATGTATATGTATTTTTTTTTTCCTGCTGTAGACACAAGCAGTGTTGCGGCAGGCATGGCTGGAGAACATTCGACCTGTGCTTGTTATCAACAAGATTGACCGGCTGATTGTGGAGCTCAAGCTCAGTCCTCAAGAGTCCTACACACACCTCCTGAAAATTCTCGAACAGGTAGGGCTAAACTACTTGGTACAATATATAATACTTGTATATATTGATGTTTTGCAGTCCTCTCATATGTGTACTGTAATAAGACTCTAATACACACATACGTATAAACTCTCAACCAGGTTGTTTATATCAGTTAAGATGCATGACACTATAATGACTGGTAAAATATATTCCTTATCCTATGAACTTGGGTTACATTTCCCTCCACAGCAATTTTTATTTCTAATAGGGAATAATAAAAAAGTGCACATTGTAACAGGAGTGTATGCTATTGGAAGCTGCGTTAAATAAAGAATTAATATTTTATCTGTAAAACAATCTGTAAGGATTGCTTTAAAAGAATTCATTTACAACTGTACAACTGTAGTGTACAATATGGATTTTTTCATTTTGTTACATTTCTCTTTCAGCGGTGTGTTGAAGCAGTGACAGAAATGCAATTACAGTCCCATTTAACCATGTTATTTTATTAATGGACAGGTGCTTATTATAACTTGTAAAATTTAGGGTCATGTGACTGACTGAAGTGTGTGTTGTGCAGGTGAATGCTGTGACAGGAACCCTGTTCACTTCTAAAGTGCTGGAGGAGCGTGCAGTGAAGGAGGCGCAGGTTCAGGAAGAGCGCCCTGAGACAGATAGAGTCAGTGAGCAGGTTTATGACTGGAGCTCAGGCCTGGAGGAAACTGACGATTCACATCTATATTTCAGCCCTGACCAGGGAAACGTGGTGTTTGCCAGCGCAATCGACTCCTGGGGTTTCAGGTACAGCATACACTTATTGCACACAGCTCAGCATGGAAGTGTGGGATTAGATAAAATTATTGGGCTGCATTAGGCAAAGAAAACAAATAAGGAGATTTAAAATTAGGTTGAGAAACCACATTATCAAAATCTGGAAAGATAGTTCTGAATCATCATCCCTGTGGAAGTAATGTGGTCAGAAAAAAAAAGCATGAATGAAGATCACGTAAAGACTTGAAGTTGCATGGTAAAAAATCAACAGAAAAACCATAGTCATGTTTAATGATGAAAGTAAGAGCATTTAAATGTGATGAGAACACACATTATTGGGAACCAGTTGTGTGACCATAAGAAAACCACTAAGGGTTCAGTTTGGTAGGGAGAATAAAGATAGGACTTTAGAGCAATAGAAAATAGTCATGTGGTATGATGAATTCAGATTGACCCTATTTCAGGGTAAGAAGGGAAGCAGATGAAGCGATGCACCCGTCATGCATAGTGCCCGCTGTACAAGCCTCTGGAGGCAGTGTTATGATCTTGGGTTGCTTCAACTTGTCACGTCTAGGCTCAACAGTGTTATGTGGTATTAAAATGTGTCTGACTATCTGAATGTACTGAATGACCAGGTTATCATCAGTGGAGCTTTTCTTCCCTGATGGCACAGGAATATTGCTGAACTCAAATTGTAAAGAACTGCTTCTGGTAGCATGAGGAATCATTTTCGCACATTAACTGGCATATTAACTCACTAACTTTTAAGTGTGCAACTTTTTACAATTTTTTGACCAGGCAATGTAATTTAGTTTTAGTCCTTTTTATTAGTAGGCCTTATACATTTACATCTGTGTATTCACAAGTACTTGCAATCACTGGTGGTGTTCCGGGTTCCTGCCATCATACTCGCATGTAGTGTTAATGTGTCCACTGTGTTTCACTGTAGAAAGCAGATAGGATGAGTCTGAAAAGCCCTAATGTCTAATTCCAAATATTGTGTGGTGAGGTAGTAATGGGGGCCAGACAGCAGCACATTTGGCATTTCTTTGTAAAATGGGACACATTATTTTAATTGTATTCAAATAAATGTAGAATGTTTGAATGTGACTAAAATCACTGCATTTCATTCAATGTTTTATTTTTATTTTTTGCTCACTGCTGTGTGTTTGGTTATGAGGTAGTACAGTGTGTTAGTGTATCTGTTTTACTTGAGCATTGTTTGAATGAGCCTGGTTATATTATTCTGTAGTTGGTCTGAACTAGATGCTGTATGGATGAAGATAATGCTCACATGCCTGTATCTTATTACTTCTTCTAAGGTTTTTGTGAATGCTGGCTCTTCTGTTTACCTGAAAAAAAAAATTCCAACAAATATGACACTATTATTAAGGTGTGTCTGACTTAACTTTTGTCTAATGCCAGTTAAGTTATTTCATGACAGTAATGTCAGACACACCTTAACTGTCATCTCTTTATATGCTTGAAAATAATTACTGTTTGGCATTAATATAATCTGTCCAAGATTACTAAGTATATAGGTAAATATATGGTTAAATATATAGTTCCTGCCAGATTGAGCTTTAGCTGGTGTGCACAGTGCATGGTAACAATCCTTACAGACTTTAACTAAGGGAAAAACGTTAATTTAAAATGTGTACATGAGAGCAGAGGTTAATATAGAGCAATGTTTTCCCTTGGATAATGGACATGAGAAATATAAACACTGCTGATATTTAAATCAGCCTAGGTCTGACTGAGCTGCTTATAATGCTAACATTGATTAAGAATATTGTTTAAAGGTTATTAAAGAGGTTGGCTCATAAGGCTCATTTGCAGTGTGTATCCAAGCTGCAGTTCAGTAAATGTCCACTAGATGATGCCCTCGTCAAAGTTTTGAAGAACTTGGGCAGCATCCACCATTCTCTTATAGTCATGATTCTTTTTAACACAGTAATTTTATGTCTCTAATGTGTATAATTACAACTAGCTTAATGTCGTTGATCACCACTAAAAGCCCAATAGTGATGTTTACCGTCCAAGGGTTCTTGACAGCTTTTTAAAAAAAAGCCTTTTCTCTTGTTCAGTGTGTCAGGTTCCAAGGTTTTAGAGAGACTTTATGAAAGCACTCAGGACTGAAGTACTGTACCATAGTGGATGAATTTGAATTTTAAACCTAACACTCTTGAGCATTGAAGGCCCGTGAATATACAGTATTAGAAAAGAGCCATTCTCATGTCTCAGTGCAGAGCAGAGCTTTAATTAGTCAAAGAATTGCTCAGCTGAATGCTTGTATTAGGTCAGCTTGTACAAAAGTGCAGGAAGAACTGGGTTATTAAAGCTTGTACTGTATGAACTGAAAGTAAACCAATTAAAATGTGTGTTTTTTTTCCCGCAAGCCAGTCTGGTAACATTATTTAAAAAGAAAACAGTACCAGTATATAGATGCATGTAACATGTTAAAATTATACTGCTCATGAATGCATATTGTACAATGCAAATCTAAGATCTGATTGGTGAGAAGGTGTTGATAAATTTTCTATATCAGCATGACAAGAAAGTAGTGCCTGCTGCAGGGCAAATAACTGCTATATGTTAATGCCCTTGTTCTACTGTTAGCATCTCTACAGTAAATACCTATACAGAGATGTGTATTAACAGCACTTTCCATCAACAGATAAAGCAAAGTGTGTAATTGTTGATCTGCTAAAATTTTTTTACGAGCAGATGTTTATTTTTTAAATGGTTTTAGAAGGGATTGCTAGAGTTCATGTTTTTTAACAGCCAGAAGCAGAATGTTTATAGCTGTTATAATGAACAACATAACTGAACAACAACAATTTATTGGGAAATTAGTTGGCTGTAAGTGGCGTAAAAACCTTTGGGGTGTGCTGTTAGAGGAAAAGAATGAACCTCAGTGTGGTAACGCATCATGATGGCCATTATTTACCTATAATATCATGCTGTTATATTTTATTTTCTACCTAATGCACCTAAATTGCTCATTTATTGCAATCACGCAAAATCTAGAAATGTAATTCACCTACACCCATAAGTGGCTTGTCTCGGTAGGTTCTCGGAATGCAATAAGTACAGTTGTGGTTGTTCGACTGTATAATAGGCTTCTGCATGCTCATTAACAAACAATATGTACTGCGTGAAGCTGCACACTGTAAAGAGGCAAGTATAAATTCTCCAAGAATTTCTTTTATGCCAGATCCTGTTGCTAAAATATTTATCAAACAAGTCTCCCATCATTCTTGACCTAGAAGTTTAAATGTCGGCGAAGTGTGGTCTTATTGACTGGTTTTTGCTGTTTGAGAAATCCTGCACGTCCGTCCTGCATTCAAACAGTGGTTTAGGATAACTGTTGAAATAACACAGCAGTCCAGTTTTTTCTCCTCAAGACCTTTGGACCCTGCTGTATCTATAGCTCTGTGATAAACAGGATCATTTACAGGTTTGGACACTTTTACAGTCTTTTTCCCGTCACTGCTTACAAAAATAGCACACATGGAAAGCTTTTCCCTCCGTCTGAAAGAAATTCCGACACGCTTGGTTGATTTTTTTTTTCCCCTCCCCTAAATGAAAAGCTTTGAATTGGATTTAAATTATTGTTTTGAAAATGATGAATTGGAGTTGTAATAACTGCTCTCATACATTTTGTACTGTGATAAAGTTGTATTAACTACTTTCATATGTTGTTTTTATTTAAGCTTTTAGATGTAATCATGTTTAAGGTCAGGAATAGATTCGTTTAGTTCTGATCAAATGCCTGACAAGGAAAATTATTGCATTGGTCTTATTTGCGTCCTTTTTACTGAGATGTTGAAACTTAGTGAAGTATCTGAATCAGGTGTGTTAAAAGAGGTGGAAAGTTAAATGGCTCAGTGCCTTAACTGTACACAACTGGAGGAAAAATTGGTTTGGTGTAGGCTAAATGTGCGCAGCAGCAACTTCATTTAAACTTTTAATAACTACTGTAATAATAAACTATTAAACTAACTATTAACCATTACATAATACTACTTATTTTATTTATTAAATAATAAAAGCAGGCTAAAGTGTATAGAAAACGAAACTCCCTGAGCTCAACCTGATCCATCACAACAGTACTCCTCCACAAAGCAAGACATTATAATTAGGCTCGAGTTAACGGACTCAAGCGTCCTGAACAGAGTCCTGATTTCAACTGCACTCAACACCTTTGGGATGGACCAGAACACTGACTGCATTCCAGGCCTCCTCACCCATCATTAACGCCTGATCTCACCAGGGAGCAAAATGAACAGAAATCCTTACTGCTACACTCCAAAATCTAGTGGAAAGCCTTCCTAGGAGAGTGGAGCTTAGTATAACAGCAAAAGACAGAACATATGTCTTCGTACGTACTTCTAGATTATACAGTGATGTGAAGGAGTATTTGCCCCCTCCATGTTGTTTTTGCATATTTGTCACGCTTATACAGTATGACTCAGATTATCAAGCAAGTACAAGGATAAGAATCTTTGTGATAAAGTTAATACAAAAATAACAGAGATAAAGTTAATAGTACACAAAGAGTAAATAGAAAATGCATTTTTAAAATAATTATTTAATTTAGGCAAAAAAAGATGTCAGAACCTACCTGGCTCTATGTGCTCTGTGTGCCCCTAAACCTAATAACTGGTTGTGCAGCAACTGCAGTCAAACTTTTGAGTTAACTGGCAATGAGACTTTCACATCACTGTGGAGGAATTTTGACCAACTTTTCCTTGCAGGATTGTTTTAATTCAGCCACACTGGAGGGCTTCGAGCATTAGCGGCCCGTCTAAGGTCATGCCATAGCATCCCAATCGGATTTAAGTCCAAACTTCGACTAGGCCACTTCCATTTATTTATTTATTGATTATTTTTTGAACCATTCAGAGGTAGACTATCTGATGTGCATCATTGTTCTGCTGCATAACCCAAGTTTGGTTTTCCATCAGGTATGGCAAGTTGCAGGTCATGGAGCTTAACCATTACACTACCATCACCATGTTTGACTGTTGGTATGATCTTTTTATGAAATTTTGTGTTAATTCTGCGCCAGATGACCTTCCAAAAAGTAAAACTTTTATCCCATCAGGATATTTTCTGTCCAAAGGATATTCAACTTTTTCTAATTAGAAAACAGAAAGAAAACTTTTTTTTCCCTTAATAAATTAAATCATCATTTAAAAAATACATTTTGCATTTACTTGGGTTATTTTTGTGTAATATTCTAATTTGTTCGACGATCTGAATCATTTAAGTGTGACAAAATTGCAAAAAAAAAAATTCAGAAGGGGCAAATACTTTTTAATGCCACTGTAGATTGTTTACTGGTAAAGCCCATTAGGGCTCAAAAACAATATTACAGATGTCAAGCTTTTTAGAGTGTTTCCGATTTCAGAAGCATAAAAACGAAGGAACACGACTCCACTTTCCAAATGCAGCATCCATCCTGTATGTCGCTTGCAGATGAAAGGCACTCAGGGGTACTTTAGTAAGCACACAGAGCTTACAGTTCAGAGGGGTAACACGTGATCTGTTGCAGAAGAGGCTGCAGTATGGCTATCGCATGTATTTATCGAGTAGGGAAATTAATATAGTCACGGCCATGTTTACAGTTTGTACAACAGTATGAGTTCAGTAATTTTTAAAATCTAAAATATTATGATTAAATGTATTATGTAATATGTAGTTTTGTAAATGCACATGTTGTTATTCTAGTGTCCATCAGTTTGCCCAGATCTACAGCCAGAAGATGGGGATTCGCTACGAGCTTTTACAGAAGACACTGTGGGGAGACTACTACCTGAACATCAAGGCCAAAAAGATCATGAAGGGAGCGCAGGTACAGTAGATTTTTGTCAGTGCCTAAGTGTCAGCTGTAGTGATTTTGTATTTGCTAATAGTCTGAAATGGTGTTTCTAAATAGTGTCTAGATCAGTGTTTCCCAAGGTTTTTTTTCTAGGGACCCACTTTTTAAAATAGGTGACAATAGGTCTTATTTCTAAATCATGAGAAAAGTCTATAAATGCATAAATAAATGTTACTGATCTTTTTTATCCCCATTTAAACATTGCTTTATGAGCGTGCACGCACTCACACTCGCGCACACACACACACACACACACACACACACACACACACACACACACACACACACACACACACACATTTGGAAATGCCGGTTAACCCAATCTGCATGTCTTTGAACTGTGGGAAGAAACCGGCATACCTGGAGGAAACGCATCAAGCTTGGAGAGAACATGCAAACCCCACGCGAGGTGGGAATTGAACCCTCGACCCTGGAGGTGCCACAGTGCCAAACACTATGCCACAGTGCCACCCTCATCAAAAGGATGTGTGCTAACATTAATTTATCCTCTCAAAATGATTTAAAAAATAAACCAATAATTAAATTACTTACCAACTCTGTATAAATTCACGACTATATCTATATTACATGTAATAAATTACAGCCGGTTGCGAGTAAGTAATAGCGCGGGTCCAATTTTTATTATTGATTGTGCAGCACTACTACAGATGATAAATCACAACTTCATATAAGCTTATATGAAGCTTAAAAATGATTGAACATTGAAAAAAAAATACCCAAAAAAAGAAATAAAAAACCGTAGCTGTCAAAGGCCATTAATATTGACCTTTCTGCTGCTATAACAGCCTCCAAACTTCTGGGAGGGTTTTTGCTCAGTGATTGGATCGATGCTGTATGGTTTAGTAAATTTAACATTTTGACAAACTTGTATTACCACCATATATGACCGCCGTGCGATTTTCACTCATTTGTGAAGTCTGATTGCGGACGGTGCGGTATTTGACTGAAATATTGCCATGTTGCTGTTTACAGTAGGTTTTTCATGAACACAGTATCAAATGAGCTTTAGATGAGCTCCAAATTATAAAAAAAAATGTTAGTTTTCTCTAAATTATTATTTGAAAACATTCCATAAATCAAGGTTGTATGTGTATGGATTGTGTATGGATTATTAAAAATACATT
>JAAGKR010005225.1:39651-53037 GCA_011419295.1 Clarias macrocephalus | reverse complement strand
GCTCTGTATAGTCTGATGACAGTCATGTTAGCCCTTTAACTTTATAATTATTTGCTCATTTAAAGAACATCCTTTAAATGTGTTTAAATATATATTTGGATAATCTTATTTACATTGTAATATTTTTGTAGTTATTCAATTTTTATTCTATTTTTGGTTAATTTTATTTAGTATATGGACTTATAACACATGTTGTTAGAAGAGGAATCTTTCTTTTAATGTTGCAAGTTTAAATCTTAATGTACTCCTTGAGTGTGAGTCTAAAGGTGGCATAGTCAATTAGATTAGACCATATTAACTCTAGAATACATATAAGGATTAGTTGAGGGTATAATTTATAATGGTCTCCTATACTTCAACCTCCTGTTCCACCTTAAAACATAACAAATCAGCAATGCATTATCTGTACAATGTACTCTAGTTAATGCAGCTGTTTGTTTTTTTTTTAGAAAATATAAATTTTTCACATTAGATGTAAAATTCAGTGTAGAGTAAAATGTAGGCTATTTAATAAACTTTATAGCTAATGGATGAATTGTTTCCCTGAGACCTTTAAGACCTCTAAGTATCAGTTTACCATATGTACATTGGAATATATGTATACATATTTCTTATAATAATAATAATTCTGTACTACAGATCCTGTAGTATACAATCAAATTATATAAGTTTAACTTTCTTCAACTGTCTTCACTTGTTTGTGTCAAAACTATATGAAAGTTACAGTCAGTGATCTCCACTACGTCCTATGCACATCTCCACTTTTGTGTTTTGGATGGGATTTTATTTTGAAGTGTTTCCTTACTGTCTCGGATTCACAGTTTCCAGTTCACAGGTGTTTTGGTTTGATTACGTTTTCGACCTATTAGGGTCTCATCTTGGAGTTAATCAGTTAATCCTTGTATTTTGTGATTATGGTTCATGCGATTCTCAGTTTGAGTTTTGCAGCTTTTGCGTTTGCACCGTGCCTCGCCGACTTTGTTTCATGACAGTCAGTTGTACATGATTGATGAAATTGATAAGAAATACATATAAAAAGGTTCATATTGACTAATGAAGGAAGGTAAATAAGTGACAGTACGACATGAGTGACTGGTTAAATTATTTTAATTGATAAGTGAATTAAATACAGACAATTTACACAGACAGATGAGTAAGAAATTATTATTAAAAAAAAACGGAATATCAAAATGTCTATTTAATAAAAACAACAGCACATAATAAATTTCAATTAATTAATTAGAATAAATGAATTTCTAGCAAATACAAAAAACAAAACCTCACAATGCTAAAAATAGCAGTTTAGAATAAGAGCCCTTATAAAATTAAAAGAACACACAGTGCTACGTAGCTGCACTTTCAATAATTTTAAATTGTATTCTTATATAAACAACATAAGCCAAGGGAAGATCATTAAATATCAGATAAATGAAAAGTAGTCATTGTGGAATCTCGTAGGCATTCTTTAGACTGCAGGTCATGTGCTTAGACTTTGCTGGTGCTTAGGACAAGCTGATGTTTGCTTAAAGATACAGCAGGGCAGCAATCCAGTCTAGGACATCTGAAGGCATTCACCAGCACATGTAAAACACAGCAGTAAAGCTAAAAAAAAATTGTGTTCATTAAAGCGTTTATGTATTTAACTTATGCTGAACTTAAGGTTGAACTGCATCACCACTTTGTACAAAAACAATTAAGCATCACTTCATCGGCATATGTTGGCATGTGGCTCACTGCAGAGAAAAAGAAAGAAAGAAATCAGATAAATAAAAGGTCAAGAAACAAGGACATTCATGTTACAAATGAATTAATCCTTGAATCAATTGTTGCTGAAACAAATCAGTAATTTGTGTTAATAATACAAATGGTCATAGCGAACTTGTCTAAATGGTGAAATTAAATAAGGTGATGAAACGTTTTCTAGTTAGGAACCAAGACTCAGGGAGGTTTTCTGTACTAAACTAAATCATATTTTTTGTAGGTTAATGTTTATGTAATTCACTTTATAACTGCTTAAGCCCTAGTGTTTGGTTTGTCTTTTAAGTTTCATAACAAGCTGTTGTCATCAGACTTACCTCAGTGTTCTGCTTCACCTCTGAATATACAGTATCGGCATCCACACCTGCAATTTCTAATTGGAACAAGAAATCTTAAATTAATCAAAAAAAATCTATAAAATAAAAGAGAAATAATAATAAAAATAAAATAAAATAATATAATAAAATCAATAGGTATAAGCATGTTAGACATATTGATATATACTTGATTTTCTGTACCTGTTTTTCTTATATATTTTTTCTTCTGTTTCAATTCGATTTCAGCGTAAGTCACATCTTGACTGCTGGGTTCAGCATCAACATCTGCAGCAGCAAAGAACAAAACCATCACACTGATCACCAGCCTGATAATACAGTCATGGTCATTACAGCATCACTTATACCACAGTGCTGTTGAAGGCTCCATTCCGGTGTCTATAATAAATGTAATTTCTTTATCATGCAACATGTGGCAGCTTTCCATGACAGAGATTTTCTATTTAATTGCATATAATGAGGACTTGCACATGTTTTACAGCGACTAAAATATCTTAGCATTCTTATGGTTTATCTTCTGTTACTCTGTGGCCTCAGATTAAATCTCGTCACCGCTCTCAGCTGCACCCTCACCTGAACACAGTGCAGTGTGTTAATCACTACAAGGCATGTCTGTACTTTACTGTAAATAATTAAATCATACTCATGACTTTTAATGCAAGAGGAAATATTTGTTACTGTATAATGGTACCTGCTTCACTTGTATCTGCGTGACCAACAGTGGAATATGTAGTAGCACCTACTGAAGAAAGCAGAACAAAGAAGAATAAAAACAACTTATTTAAACATTTTTGTTAACCAATGTAGAAGGAAACAGTGATGGACCAAATGTCTGACCAGTCCGAAGTGGTGTGTATCCTGACTGAATGTCGTCAGCTCCTGACCGATTCTGATTCTCCTCTGATGTCTGATTGGTTTTCCGCTGGTTTTCTACAGAGGGAGGCAGATTTAGCGTCTGAACAGGGTGTTTATCATGATATAAACTTTTTACTTCCTAGAACTATATACAGTATATATAAAGCTAAAGCAGTTTCCAGACCTTTCTGTAATTTGCAACACCACAGCAGGATCATTAAGATTAATAAGACAATGAACAGAAAGGCCAAACTCAGTCCCACAGTCACTCCTACTGCTCCATCACCGAATCTAGAATCTAAGCCTAAAGAATGACAGGGAGCAGAATTTATGATGGAATTTAACGCTATAAGTTCAAGTAGTGTTATTAAGAAAAAATCTAATTTCTAAGAAATATTTTTTTTCTCACTTCTGACTGAGACCCAGCTTTTGGGTGACTCTCCTCTCTCTGGGTATTTACAGTGGTAGAAACCTTCGTCTGACTTTGAGACCTTATGGATGATCATCTCTCCTGTAGTCTGGTTCTGGAGAACTGATCCATCTTTATAGAAATCAGCTCTGAGGTTTGAGGACTTTGTGTTGTGATATAAACAGCGTAGAGTCAGAGGACGTCCCTCAGTCACAGGATGGACGGGACTCTCCAGGATCACATCACCACCTAAAACAGATAATTTACATTACAACAGGGGACGCTCACGCTGTGATTTAACTCCAGAACCCATAAGTTTAAATATTCTAAAGCAGAATAAGTGAAAATATAAAACAAATCTCTTACATTTCTCACGACTGTCCACTACCTCCATGTTTTATTCTCCTTTCCTTTTGGTTACATAGTACCAGAATGACTATTTTAAACTATTTGCACCCGTGTTAATTACACTAACTATTGACCACGATTGGTGCACCTGCAACATCAGTCACCGTTAGTTAGTTAGTTCTGCTATGTGCAGAAGTACACATGTTGGTGGAGCAACATAACTGTAAATTAACAAACCAATTTTAATCTGCTAAAATGAATGGTGTGTGTGTGTGTGTGTGTGTGTGTGTGTGTGTGTGTGTGTGTGTGTGTGTGTGTGTGTGGAACTGTTGCATATAAGCATATCACACTTGGGGTAATGCTGCTGTGGTCAATGCTCTGGATACTAGGGATGCTCCGATTGATCAGTCGCTGATCATGATCGGCCGATAATAATAAACTTTGGGATGTTTGATCTGCAGTCTCTATAATGGCCGATATAGAAAAGCCGATCAGAGGATGCAAAACTCGCGAGACAATTTTTTGCACGCTGATAAAATGGCTTCACCGGTCTGGCAATTCTACGTCTTGTGTGAAAAAGGAACACGAGCAGTTTTCAAAGTTGGCTAGCGCTAAGAGAGCGGGAGAGCTCAGCAGCTCGCCCGCCGCCACTCACTCAGCTGTCGGTAATACCGCTATCTCACCTACGCGGTTTCGCTCGGTGGCCGTAAGTACAGTTCATCATGATTCACCGAGTTTTGGCGCTGTGATTACGTTTCCATATTTCCGCGCGGAAATGTAAAAATGTTTTTATTATTTAATATTTATTTAATATAAAAAATTTAACATGTTTTTAAACATGAAAAATTACATATGTTTAAAAATAAATAAATAAAAAACATGTTTAGTTTTTTGGCGGTCCTCGCGGATGCTTGCAGAACTTCCGGTGACTCATGTCCTACTTGTCTGTTATTTTATTTCATTTTATACAGTCTACAGGAAAGTTGTATTCGTCAGGCTCTAAGCTGTTCCTAATTACTAACCAAGCACAGGCCTCTATGTATTAAGATGACGAGTTGCACATGTTGCTTGCCAATAAATACAGTTATCAATTCATGGTATTCCTCTTCTTGTAATTTCAATATGTAATTTACATTGTTGTTAGATATAGTTTAATAAATAATGCTACATGATAAGGCTTCAAGTAGACCCTGTGATCGGTGATCCGTATCGTTATCGGCCGATACAGCTTCTAGTGAACGGAGTTCGGTGATCGGCCCCAAAAATCCTGATCGGAGCAGCCCTACTGGCTAGTTTTGTCCTCTTTAAACATTATCTTAAGAAATCAGTTTGTTACTTATTCTGTGTGATATGAACAAGACAACACTTTCATCTCTTAAAAAAAGATACTTGAAAGTGCTGTTACACAGTTATTTGGGGATGGTAAGCCACTTGTGTTTTGGCTTATGTGTAATGTCCTAAACGGTTATAAATGAATAAGGCAGGATTTATTGGAAAAAATAAATAAATTAGGTTTTATTGGATCCATTAATGTGCTGTCACTGTCGAAGTGTTTATGGTTGATTATGTTTTGTGCTGTTGAATTAAATAAAAACTTTTCAGTTGGGAATGTAGAGTTATTCAGAGCTACATTACCGTCTCATTCAGGGATTTCCCTACTCTAATGTTTCTGTCTTCAGGTTACAAAATTTCAATGTTATCATGCTGTAATGAAACATTTCACTTATTCTTTAACGATAACATGCTACATGTAGACTCACCCTGCACTGTAATATTGACAGGATTACTGGTTTCTCCAGATTCAGATTCACACCAGTAAACTCCAGCGTGTGCTGTGAGGAAATAGCTCATGATTTTACATGTAGATCCTGTAACTGATCCCCACCGTGAACAGTCTGACACTCCCTCACTCTGTGTGTATCGTCTCACTGTCCATCCAGTAGAGTTCCTCTGGTCCTCACAGCTCAGTGAGAAAGACTCTTTAGTAAAGTGTTGAGTTCTGCTGGGATTGATGATCAGAGAGACTGGAGGAGATTCACCTTAAACACACAACATTATAATTCACATTAATAATGATTGTGTTTTTATGATAAGGTCTACTGAACAATCACATTTACAGCTCATTCAATTAAACAGTACAGTACTATGGTGATGGGAATGATGCTCTACCAGTGCTTAGGGATATTCAACTGCCTTAAACATTCCTCAGTCAACAGGGTAAACATGAAGGTTTTTACACCAAACATTAGCACAGCTTTGATTTTTCACTTTGAAATTTAATGTGTTAAATGTGTTTAAGGTGTGTTAATTATTATCTTTATTTAAAATACAAATGTTATTTTTCCTCACCAGTGATCCATAGTGGCTGTTTATAATTGTAATTTGTGTAAAAGTTTTGGTTCTCTCTCTTTGCTCTGCACATATAAACTCCTGTGTGATTAATAGTTGTAGGACTGATAGAGTAGGAGCCTTGATATCCTTTGCTGTTGTTGGAAAGGAATATCTCTTTATAGACGGTATAACCGTTTTCGTCTCTGTAGGGAACATCTCTGTACCAGCTGAATGTCCAGTCTGTAGAGGAGTCTGTAACCTCACAGTTTAGAGTCACTGAGTCTCCTTCAGTCAGCCAGTGCTGTGGAGATACACTCAGTACTGCACGTGGTCTCTCTGTAAAATAAATAAATGAATAAATTAGGGATAAATTTATATAGAGATCACACACAGTGCCTTGAAAAAAAAAATTTAAACAAAGATAGGATTCTTATTATTATTCTTATTATTATTATTATTATTATTATTATTATTATTATTATTGTTGTTGTTGTTTGCATTTATTTTGGAAAAAGGTCTGGCCATATTTGAAAAAAAGTAATTGCTAAATCATGAATTAATTGTGATTTTAGAAAGATGAGAAATCTGACTTGCCACACCCAGACTGACTTTTTCCAGACCAGTTGAATCAAGAAATCACTTAAATATATCATTATATCACTTAAATAGAACTGCAACTTTTGGAAGATGTGCACCTCATTACAAATGGCATACAAATAACAGCATTTCATAAAAAGAACACTATACCAAGAGTCAAACATGATGGTGGTGGTAGTGTGATGCTCTGGGGCCACAGTGCAGCTTTAGGACCTGGCTACCTTGTCATATTTGATGGAACCATGAATTCTGCACCCTACTCGAAAAACTGGTCTGAGGACCGGAGACCTCGAGCTCCAGATATATAGTTAGACAATGATCTGAAACACACCAGCGTGTCCACATCTGAATGGCCAAAATAAAATTATAATTAAAAATGGGTTTTGCTAAAAACCCACCAATGTGGTGGAATTAAACATGGATGTGAAAAACTTAATTTCATTGCAGTTGCTGCTGCAAAAGTTTTTTTTTTTTTTCTACATTGTGAAACAATATGGTTTTATATTGTTAATATAACCCTGAGTGTGAATTGTACCCTAAACACACCAAAAGTGAGCAGTGGAGAAAGTGTGCTGAGAAAATCTCACATGTCACAATGTCATTGGACATATGATATGCTAAAATTTCACAGGATAATAGGTAGAATGAAAAGCTTTTTTTTTCTCCCCATGTTTTTATGTACAGAAAGCAAATAAAGAAATGTTTAAACATTGAATTTGAAACAACAGACTCTATTTACTGGAGTTCACTATATTCAAACTATATAACCACTCATTTTTCAATCTGCACCTCTTTATTATTATTATTATTATTATTATTATTATTATTATTATTATTATTATTATTATTTATTTATTTATTTATTTATTTATTTATTTATTTATTTATTTATTTATTTATTATTTTTTTTATTATTCCAAGAGAACAATAATTGATTGCGTTCAAATCTGTCTCCAATTATTCTAAACTCTGTGGCACTTGCTAGTTCATGCACACAAGTCTACAGAGGTCCCTGTCAGGGGATCTATATGGGGTGGGGGGAGCTGGGAGATTAAGAGAGGGCAGGCTGTCCCAATCACCAACCAACCTCCACCACTTCTATCCTTTCCTAACACTTACTGTTTGATCCTAAAAGAACAACTTCAGCTATGTTTATAAGCTGTTTCAGCTTGAAAACGAATACAAGAAAGATGGAGACAAAATCAGTATTTTTACACATCTGTGGCTGCATTCACAAAGTTTCTAAGAATTCTCTCTTCTAGCCAGGAGGTGTAGTTTAAAAACAATTCACGACCAATGCCAAAGCCTCTCTGAGAAAGAAAAAAGAAAAAAAAAAAAAACAGTGCTAAAAACTGTGATAGTAAAAAAAAAAAAGAAGAAAAAAAAAGAAATGCTAGACATTTGCTTGTCAACTAGATCAGGACTTACACCTCAAAACCAAGTTTTATCAATGGTGTGTGCAGAAGTGTAAAGATGTGTATTGTCATGCAAGATCACAATGCCCTTGAATACTAGACCTCTGCATTTAATCTGGTTTAGTTTAGAGTTTCAGCTCTGCAAACGTCCCACTGTAATGAGCACTGTTGATTGGTAAACTTTTTTTTTTCCTGAAAAAGTTCCAAAACTGTCCCTTGAGAAAACTGTAAGCTTAAATTACAATTTAAACTGTAAATGCATTACAATTCTACTGTAAAACTAAATAAATCCAGATGTTGCCAGCAGACTCACCTGATACAGTCAGTGTGACAGCATCACTGGTTACTGAGCGCTGAGATCCGTGTCTTTCTCCTCTGCAGGTGTATTTACCTCTGTCAGTATATTTAACATACCAGATATTGACCTCCTGCTTTGT
The DNA here is from genome assembly GCA_011419295.1 of Clarias macrocephalus. Lineage (NCBI taxonomy): Eukaryota > Metazoa > Chordata > Actinopteri > Siluriformes > Clariidae > Clarias > Clarias macrocephalus. The sequence continues at coordinate 44,552 of JAAGKR010005225.1, read as the reverse complement.
GTTGCCTGAAGATACTTTGTCTTCTTGCTCTGTGTAGAGTCTGTTTTTATTCTTATACCAGCTGTATGTCCACTCAGTGTCTCCTCCTCCCTGTATGTCACATCTGAGAGTAACTGTCTCTCCTCTGTACACGTGTTTATTAGGTTTTATGAAAACCAAAGCTCCAGGGCTTCCTACAAAACAAACAAACAAAAACAAACAAATGCACAATTTATTGCTAATGAAACATACAAAGATGTTCGGCAATATATTTTCCTCTCTCTTTTCTCATGTAAATGCTAAGATCTGGAAGGATAGGGTAATGTTATGTCTGATAAGTGTATATCTTTCAGTTTCACTATAGCTAGTTGATACCCTAAAGCGGTAATAAATTGCAAATAATGTGTCTTTAGTCTTTTTGAGACAACATGATAAAAATTTCTTAACTGCAATGATGACCTCCCTGTCTGCAAAAACATACTGTGGAGATCCAAATCTTTACTTTCAGAATGGGTGACTCTAAAAACTGCAAGGCCAAACTGTCCCTGGCCATCAGAGAGGGAAACCTTTAACATGTCTCTGAGGAGCACACACATGCGCATGCTTCAAGCCTACCACCATCAACCCAATGCCAAAGAAGTCTTCTGTGTCCTATCCCAATGACTAGTGTCCTGTTGCACTCATAACAGGCCATTGCCATTGGACTAGCACTTTTTGCAGCTGTAGTTAAACACCATCCTGCCTGCTGCTCGAGAGACAACTGCTTGGCTTGTTATGGTGTTTTGCTTGCTTAGATTTGACCTTTTGCTGCCCTTTTCAACCTCGATTTTTTTTCTGTTTGTTATTACCATAATAGTCATTTTCTCTTTAGATTCATAGAAGGTCAGTGATAAAGTCAATGTAATTGTTGGACTATGGTCTCTGTGGTATTGGCAGTGGCATTAATTTTCTGGTGGGGAAAGATCCAGATCTCAGTTCTTTGGTTTGTGCACAGGCTGAGTAGGACAAAATAATGTTGTTGATGTCTGATCTCATGTTTGGTGAATATTCTCCCTGTAACAGGTTGTGGGTTCTCAGAGTGCCAGGGTGACCAATTCCTGGGGAGGTGTGAGCCTATGTTATCAATTTGCTCCTTATTAAGATAGGGACATTTTTTGTGTTGAGGACACTTTTTCAGTATCTGGGCTTTTGGGAAATAATTTATTTCTTTTCAATTTTCCATGTGACTGTACACACAAATCTGGACTAGGATTATTCCATCCTCACCCTTGTTTGAAGAGGGTAGGTTAATGGGGTAGGAAGAAGAACGCTGGCAGACATTTTGTTGGTGAGTTGATCCACCACTTGTTGAATTCTTTCAAAGTTCTGCTGGAGTTGTGCCATCTCCGTTCGAATCTGTGCAATATTCTGACAGAGCTCATTTATATCTCAGCATTGCTCAAAAGGCCTTTCCAAACGTTTATATCCGCTGCAACGTCCATAGTGGATAACGTATTCTGTTAGAACCTAGACTCCTATTTAGGATATTTATTAAGATACAATTTAAGGGACACATCAGACAAAACCGGCAAGGATAATCCAAATCGAAAGTTGAGTAAACAGGCAACGGTTGGGAGATTTGCAATAGGCATGAACTAGATCAGGCTAAAGTTAAAAACAAGAAAACAAACAAGGTCAAAATAGACATGCAAGCAACAAAAGGTTTCCTAACAACACTGAAACAAGCTATGGGGAGCGTATACTTTACAAAGATCAGATGTACGTGAGTCTCTTTTATCAGTGTCTAGTAACTAGTCTCAAGTGTGTTGGAATTCAGGTAGGCCAGAACCTTGGTGTTGGGAGTTATTGTTCTTGTTAGTTATAATTCTGACACACACACGCACACACACACACACACACACACACACACACACACACACACACACACACACACACACACACACACACACACACACACACACACACACAGATGAACACTATCTGGCAATTTGTGTTTTACTGCTGCTATTTGCACGAGAACTTTTTCTTTGATACAAGCCTTGTTTAATCCATTTACCATCTCATGGACAATATATTTGCTCTACATCGGTTCAGCTCTATATACTAGTTAGCACTACATTATCACAACCTCCAATTAGAATTATACATATATAATAATAATAATAATAATAATAATAATAATAATAATAATAATAATAATAATAATAATAATCACCTGGAGGATCTGGCTTTAGTGGAACTGAAATCAACTCTAAAACAAAACAGGAACAGAGACCATGATATAAACATGAAAATAATTCAGTGCATAATTAAAAGCAAGACATATTAAACCCATATTAAAACACTTACACATACCTGTATTCTTACAGAAAAAAAAAAAAAGATAATTTCAATTGCTAAAAGCAGATAACTGGATCTTGCTGTAATGCTGCAGTGACAATATTTTGTCCTGTGGCAGTTGGTCTAGTAATTGAAATGTTCATGACAGAATGCATCTTTACAAAATTCTACAGAATTTATAACTCGCCTCTGTCACACATTGTCTCATGTTTAATTTCTAGTATTAATCAATACAAATAACACAATAAATCGATTTCTCATGGTATATTAAGTAAATGTAACGGAGTGAATGTAACTTGTTACTACCCACCACTGTGTATAAATGTTTTTAAACACACACACACACACACACACACACACACACACACACACACACACACACACACACACACACACACACACACACACACACACACACACAAACACACAGCAGCAGCACTTCATAAGTCTCACCTCTGACTGAGACCCAGCTTTTCTCTGACCCTCCAACCCCTGTGTAATTACAGTGGTAGAAACCTTCATCTGACTTTGAGACCTTATAGATGATCATCTCTCCTGTAGTCTGTGTCTGAAGAAAAGATCCATTTTTATAGAAATCAGCTCGGAGGTTTGAGGGCTTTGTGTTTCGATACAAACAGCGTAGAGTCAGAGGACGTCCCTCAGTCACAGGATGAACAGGACTCTCCAGGATCACATCACCATCTAGATCACAGGAAATAACATTTACAACAAAAAGGATTATAACAGGAATATTTCTTCATCCTTAATTTATGATGTGTCATTTAATAAATAATTCATATACAGTATCTGTAACATAGCATAAAAACCTTCATGACTTTCAGTAAACTGATTTCTTATATGGAAAACAAATAGCAAACATACATACTATATTGCTGTATCCTCATCACACTTTAATTGTTGTAATACAGTAGAACCTTGAATTATGAAGATAATTAATTCCGGAAGCGGGCTCGTATATCAAAACACTCATGAAATTGTATTTTCCCATAAAAAATAAAGAAACCCATTTTTTTTTTCATTTCACAGCCCAAGAAAAAAAAACTTTAAATAAATAAATGAATAAATAAATAAATAAATAAATAAATAAATAGGTAAAAGTAATTCATACAAAATATAAAGTAAAAATAAAATAAATAAACCTACACTTTACCTTTAAAAAAGTTAAAAATAAATCTCAACAGATAATTGTTTCCGTTTGTGCGCCGAGGCGCTGTGTATGTGTGTGAGACGCTAAAGTAAGAGGAGAGGAGGTATGAGCCCTTGCCCTCTCCCTCTTCTTGTCTTACACAGTAAAAAATTCTCCTCTCTTATTTGAGTTTCACACACACGCGCACACACAACAGAAACACTTTTATCGGGAAAGTAAGCAAGAAATCTCTCCAATGACACTCGACTGAGCGCAGACTAACGAAATCACTGCTGTAAAGTAAAAAAAAAAAATAATAAATTAACCTGCACTTTAACTTTTGAAAGAATTGGGACAGAACAGTGTTTCTGTGTAGAGCAGAGTGTGTGTCTGTGTGTGTGTGTGTGTGTGTGTGTGTGTGTGTGTGTGTGTGTAAAGGGAAGAGGAGGACAGGTTTGTGTGTGTGTGTGCGCGTGTGTCAGGGGGGACAGTGTACAAAGATACACAAAGTGCAGTGCTGGCTGACAGAGAGAGAGAAAAAATGGATCTTTAACCTCTCTAATGAGACTTTCTTTTGCTTTACATGCACACATACGTGTTATAATAAACAGTACATGTGTGCTGTACAAACACACACGTATACAAACACAAAATAAAATTTGTTTTACATGAACACACGTGGTCACAGTGTTATAGTAAACAGTACAGGCAGTCCGTAAGAGACGAGCACTAAGACTGAGCAGAGACGATTACCCACAATTCTGCAGAGCAATAGAGAAAAAAAAACTGTTTGCTCAGTTGTGATCACGAAGCGCATACGTGATACATGATACTCAGTACTCGTAAACCAAGACATGTTCATTTTCCAAGTCAAAATTGATAAAAAATCTTTGCTCATCTTGCGGAACACTTGCAAACCGTATTACTCGCAAACCAAGGTTAATCAAGAATTTGTGATAACTGGCCATGATTCTTTCACATTGCTGCGAAAGAAATTTGGCCCACAAATGGTGGACTCCTGGTGTATTTCAGATCATTGTCCTGCTGCATAATCCAAGTGCACTTGAGGTCATGAGCTGATGGCTAGATATTCTTTGTCAGGAATTTCTGATAGAGTCTGCCTGACTTTGCCAGCAGACAGGCCCTATTTAAGTGTTGTTTTTTTTTCTCTCCCTGCAAAAAAGTACTGCTGTGTCTTACATTGTTGTGTCTGTCATGTACCTCTTTGTTTGCACATTTGCACGTGCACTTTGTCTATTGTGTATTTTTGTATGAATATTGATAGTTCTTTTAGAGTAACTTAAAATGTAAAATGTATGTTGTAAATTTATGTTGTTGCATGTATGTAGCACCCTGGTCCTGGAGGAACGTTGTTTCGTTTCACTGTGTACTAACTGTATATGGTTGAAATGACAATAAAAGCCTACTTGAACTT
>JAAGKR010005225.1:10958-24581 GCA_011419295.1 Clarias macrocephalus | reverse complement strand
TGCGCCTCTTATTGATAGCGCCCCATTAGCCGACCAGAGTGTGGTTCTCGGATCTAATATCTCTCCTCAACGGCTCACCCTGGGTGATTCCAGTGAGGAGGGATCTTCTGTCTCAGGTGCAGGGGACAATACTTCATCCCCGGCCTGAGCTCTGGAACCTTCACGTTTGGCTCCTGAGAAAAGTTGAAAAAGAAAAGAAAAGTTGTCCTCTGGCTTATGTCCTAGTACTCTGAGAATGTACGTAGCCGCTATTTCGGCTTGTCACGCTCTGAATGATGGGGTTTCTGTGGGGAAGCACCATTTAGTTGCCCATTTTATTCGTGGAGCTTAACGGTTGAAGCCGCCCACTAGAGCGACGGTCCCTTCATGGGACTTAGCTATCGTACTTGAAGGCCTGGCTGACACCCCTTTCGAACCACTAGAGTCAGCACCTGTCAGGCTTCTGTCTCTTAAAATGTTTTTTCTTATGGTTATTACTTCTTTGAAGAGGATTGGGGATCTGCAGGCTCTGTCAGTCTCCCCATCCTGCCTAGACTTTGCCCCTGGGCTAGTCAAAGCTATTCTGCATCCTCATCCAATCTTCCCAAGGTTCCATTCTTGACCATGCACCCAGTTGTTCTCAAAGCTTTCTGTCCTCCGCCTTTCACAGCTCCGGAGCAGGAAAGACTTCGCACTATTTATAACCTGCAGGTGCACCTTTTTTGGTGACATCATTCCTGGCAGAGGTTATAAGCCGAGGTATTTGGCGGTTTTGACATGCACAGGCTTCACAACCGGACAACAAAGAAATGTTCCCATAGCGTTTTCATGCAGAATCTCATTCTCGCTTTATCAGGTAACAGGGTTACAGCCAAGTAACCCGAGACGATTTGTCCGCTATGGGTCTGCTGTTTTCATTAAGGCCTTAATAGGATTTGATTTAAAATCTTAAGCAAGCTATCAGCTACATTTTGTGTGACTCCAGACTGTATCACCCACTGACACAGATCATTTGGCAAATCATTAAAATTTGGTGACATCAGAGTCACTGTCAAAATCTTCCACCTCACTAAAGTTACTGACACTGATTTTTTTTTAATTGTCAATGTCAATTTCAATGTTGCTCATGTTGTCAGTGGCAAAGATTGTCATATTATGTTGTTATGTTATGTTTAGTTGCTTACGAGCTTGAAGCTCTTGAAGAATATTCTTGAACTGGTGCCATCTTGTAACTAAACTCACTTCAGGACATGTTGCCATGTTTTCAAAATCAGTTGGGAAAAATATTTACATAAATAAATGAATAAATAAAGATAATAATGTACTGTATATAAACAACTAAATCTGTGTATGTGGGTGTATTTGTCCCACACACTTTTGGATGGGCTGGGACATATACATATGCATCCTCCTGCATTAGTAATATAAAATATATTAATACTATACAAATTATATATAAAAGGCAATATAATATATATTTTTTTATTTTGTTGTAAAAGAAACAACATTGGGCACTCAGGACAGGGGTTGGGATTAGGATTAGGTCGTGTATGCTGACCTGTTAAGTAACATTCAGATTTTTGGCTCTTAATGTCTTAGCTGTCATTGTAAGTAATGTTAATTCACATGAATTAATTATTGTCAATTTACATATTTTACATTAATTGTAAATTGTATGAAATATAATTTAACATTACTAACTCTTTGGTCAATTAAACAAGATTACACTCAAGATCATGCTCTTGTGCTTGAGTATCAGCACGGCCATGTGGTTGGAAGCATGAAGTCACAACCTGAGTGATGAATAAGATTGAACAACCTGAATACTATTTCCATTTTTCACTTCTTGCGACAGTTCCACAACACCCTATATTATCATTAGATTATGATTTTTTTTTTGTTTATTTAACCAGCTATTTTGCTTTACCAACACTGGTGGAACTAACTAACTACTACTGGTTGAGCTGGTGACAGACAGTTACCAACCGATAGTTAGTGTAATTAAAAGGGGCAAAAGTAGTTTTAAATTCTTACTGGTATTATATAGCCAACAGGTAAGGAGAACACTGCTGTTCCAACCTCATAAAGTTACATTGCAAGTGAACACTGATTGATTGCCATTATTCAAAGAGCTCTCCATAGCAGCAATGGTCGATATTGTGTAAGTTCCTTTTTGAAACGAATCCATTTCTCGTCACATGACCCCAAGCGGTTTCTCCATCACTTTTTATTGAGGAGGTTTCCTCTTTTGAGCAAGGCCTCACTGTTACAGAGAAGAAGTTTGATTTGACCCTGGATTGCCTCATTTGTGATGCTCCAGCACAGGGATTCAATAAACAAACTCCAGGGCACTGAAGCAAGGTTTTTCTCAGAGTCCTTCTGACTCCATTTTACATTATTGCACCTTTTTGACCGTCTCCACTATCAATATTTCATTATTGTGATTATGTTGCCAATTAAGTTTCCTTTGGCCACACATGTGTACGTGTGTGTGTATGTGAGAGAGAGAGAGAGAGAGAGAGAGAGAGAGAGAGAGAGAGAGAGACATATGGATGTTTTGTTCATCCTGACATAATGTATAAACCAGTAATGTGGGGCTCTGAAACACAGTTAAAGCTTTTCCATGACCACAATAACATGATTTCTGGTAACATTGTTTAAAAGAAAACAAAACTATTAAATAGCTGCCGAAAAACTATTGTCAGCTAAAACAAATGAAACAAATCAGTAATTTACTACTCAAGATTTTTTTTTCCTAAACCTTGAAAAAATGTCTTCCTTCACAAATAATAGTAAGTCATTTAAAAGTAGGTAAACATTTACTCACAAAGAATCACAGGGCGTCGACTGAGCTTCATCTTGTTCCTCTAATGACTGACTGGCAGAGAAGTGTCTCCACTTCCTGTGACCTCCCAGAGAGAGAGAGAGAGAGAGAGAGAGAGAGAGAGAGAGAGAGAGAGAAGAATTGGGAGATTCAAGCTTGTATTTTTACAAACACAAATCTGATCTTTATTATCTAATCTTATGTCTTTTAACTTTTTATTTAAAAATAAATATGTTTAAGACTTATACTGCATAATTAATCTTCTTTGAGTATTTGCTCACTCTGGACATGCAAGTGTACCTAGTTTTAGTCAAAATATGTTGCAGTGTATGTTAAAGCATAAAGGTGACACTCTGCTCTACCTCCCACCTCTGCTCACTGTTCTCTAAACACACACTGGCTTCAAATTCCCTTTAATTCTCAAACAGTCGAAGGTGATTTTGGCCAACAACAATAAGCAGACATGTAAACAGTAAGCAGTGTTGCATCCATAACATGTTAAATAACACATAAGATAAACATAAATAGCAGCGACATTATTTCATCCAGCATGGTTTCTAGTTGATTATGAGATATAGACACCTCCTCCTTTACTTCACCTTACGTTGTGCCGTTTATTAAAAGAAGAAGAAAAATAAGAAGAAAAAGGAGATGTATGAGTATGTGAATGTATGTTATGTTATGAAGTATGTGATGTAACTCAGCATGGCTGAAGCACTGGTTGTCTAGAGTCCAGCAGACAACATATGTTTTAAATCTTTTGTGTTTTTTTGTTATGTACATTTTATTCAATTTCCATGGTTAATGATAACAGTCAAGTAGTGGATTCATAATAATGTTAAATCAATGTGTCAAAAATTGCTACCAATCTTAAAGCTATATGGGAATTATATTCTGATAACATAAAAATAAATTGGCACAAAGTGGTACCAGTATGTCAGGAAATGTTATCTCCAGTAAAAAAAAAAAAATAATAATAAAAAAACTATATTTTTGCAGAGCTTCAATAATTCAAAACTATAGGTCTGGTATATTAAGAAAGTATCACAGGCAGATGCAACTATTGTATGAATTTCTACTACTAGTAGGCAATTCAAGCAGAGTATGAAAAAAATATAGAACACAGCTCCTATATAAGGACAACACTTCAGCTCACCCCATCACCTGTTTTTATTTTTAAATTATTGATTCCATTGATGTACTTTTTTATCTATAATGAAATCAACCCAACTGGTTCATTATGGTCTACTATACAGTATGTGTCAGTCCTGCCAGAGCCCTGAAGCACTCTTCAACAAATCTTTGCAATGATGAGTAATGCTAGCTGCAGTACCAGCTAAGCATTTTGCAGGGTGTTAACATACAACAATCAACCATAACATTATGGCCATCTACCTAATATTGTCCCCCTTTTAATAATAAAGTCCCGCTTTTGCTTCCATAACAGTGAAGCATTGTGTGTCCTGACATGGGACTGTAAGAATGATCTAAGTATGGGCAATATAAAATTCCATATAAGGGGCTATGTTTGGGGGACTAGTTTATTACCAGAAGTGGAAATTTCTGGGCTCAGAAGAATCATCAGAGAGTGTGAGCAGGTGTATAGAACTGACACACATCAATTTGTAAACATTGCAAAAAATGCAATATTTATGTAGGCAAATGGTGGATTGATATCCCTCTCCAATAAAATAAAATAACTCTGGAAGAATGATCAGAATTCAACTTACAGTAGGACTACACTAGTAGAATCTCCAATAGTGGAAAAATTGCATTGCCGGTGCAGCTTGGCTTGATATGGGACACAATATTGAGTCTTTGTTTACAGTATGCAGCCTCATATAATTAAAGTAAAAATAAATATCAACCTGCTGAATCCTCAAGGCTGTGATGTTTTATGGTTGACTGGACTCAGCAGCTTTGTAATCAGCAGTGAAAAAGGCCAGTGGCTGAACTTTCTTCTTCATAACACAGACCCTTAACCACTTGAAACAGGATTTTAGTCATGCTTGAGGCCTTTTGAGCAACAGCTCACTGGACTGCCCTCACTATTAGTACTGATATTGCACAATACACATTGCTGTTTTAAATGCAATCACATAGAGGTATAAGCAATTATAAACATGTGCTCAGGTTTAGAGCAGGTAAATATAGTTAGTCTTAAAATCTGTTTGGGAAAATCAGAAACTACCTTTTCTGAGAGGGTTGTACTGTTCTGTGTGTACAATTCTACCTAGTTAAAGTCAAGTTCTTATCAATTTTACTGTTTGTGTTTATGATTGGGAAAGCAGAGGACATTATTCTGCTGAATGCTGCTATTCTGATAAATGAAGGATTGTAAAATGAACCATATGGTTTTGAAAATGGTAATAAAGGTTAGATTATTTTCTGAATCACTGCCGCTGATGTGATGTTAACTGTCAGTGTGTCGTTAGTCCTGTACATCAGTTGTACCAGTATGTAAACATGTAGTAAGAGTAATAACTTCTGCTTGACTACTCCTGAACTTTACTGCACTCTAACGCTCTACTTACACACAATAATACTACAGAATAGAGTTATCTGCTTTTATCTATAGAAATAAATTGTACATTGAATTTTATTATTTTTATTAATTTGCTTTAGTAAATATTTAGCACATAGTGATATAAAAATACAAAATGAAATGCATAGAAAATAATAACAGGAGACTTTTTTCAGACTATGCTTATGCTTTATATGATGCATTACTCCATCCACAAGTACACTTGAATTAGGAAATTTGTGGATGAAGTGATGTATCATATAATTATGTTCCAATACCATATGTTTTGACTTTGAAGTCAAGCAGAATATAAAATACACACAATAATACTTTCTTTAACAATGCAAACACTAGGATTAAGCTCCCCCCAAATAGCAAGCAGGTTGACAGCTAAAGTTATTTTTATAAGTACAGTACAGCTCAATCCTTACACTTTGAATCATAATATTATCTTTCTTCCTCTATATTTTTCATATATATTTTTCCTTGAATAAAAAATATTTGCATGCTGCTAAATGAGTAATAACTGATCAGAAAAGGCACAATTTTATGAATAATCATAAAATAAACAACATTGTGTTTTCTTTTTATACAGGGACTCTGCTCACTTCTCCATCTCTTCCAATCAGTTTGAGCTTATGTGACGTGTGCATAAACTAACAGACCAACAGACAGACAAAAATTCCAAAATCCATCTTGCGGTGTGCTTTTACATATTTTAAGTCCCCTCAAATTACTTATTTTTGAAAATATCTTAAATGTAAAGACATGCTATGTTTACATATATATAATTTTTTTTTTCCACAACGGGCCAAATACAGCACAAATCTGTCCAGCACATCTGATGTAAATCTAGGCCAGAGCTGGGCCAAATCAACATTTTAAAGCAAAGCTACATTGGTCTAAATCCAACTCAGACTTTAAAATCTCAGACAAACCTGGATTTGGCCCAACGTATATTCGCACAATAAGCCAAAACTGGCACAGATATGTTCTGTAGAGTTTATGTAAATTTAGGCCAAAAAGTTAATACAGACTGAACTAATAAATCCAATACCAGGCCAAATCCGCTTGGGAATCCGCTCGCCCTCCGCGTCGTCCTCCCAACGCGCAAACATCGTTGCCCCCCCCAAAAGAATCTCCCGGGGGAAGGGCCCGTCTGCTATGCCTCTGTTATGGTCTTGCATTCTGTCATGTATTGGGGTTCGAGGCATAAACGCAGAGGTCCAGGTGGTGTTTTAAAGGAAACAATGCTTTTATTCATAACAAAATCAGAGAAATCAAACAAACAAAGGTACTTTAATTCTAAAACAAACCAAAACACGAAGCACGCTGAACGGACATAAATCAAGGTTAAAATCAACAGATGCAAGAGACAAACCAGAACTGAAACAAGCTATTTATAATAAAACTAATGAGCAACTCGGTTCAGGTGAGCGCCAACGTCCCCTGACCGAGGTGCATAATGTGAACTGAAGTCAATTAAAGGAACTACAAAACACAAAGTCTCTGGGCGCTAGGCGCCCTCTAGGGGTTACCCCTGACAGACAGTAGAGCAACAGCAAAAACTTGTGTGGCCAGAACAAAAGTGAATCCGGATCAGTTTTGCAAATGTACAATCTAATGAGTACTTTGCACTCTCTCCATTGGGCTATTGTTGATGATGTGGGTCTGGTAGTTCTTCTTCTGCTTTCTACTGAATTACACCATCAAGTTCTCTGTCTTGCTGACATTTAGGAAGAGGTTGACATTTGTTGACAAATAGTTGACATTTGTCATAGTTTAAAAACAAAGCAGAACAGAAAGGACAAATGCAATTGCAGGTTAACTTCAATTTGAAAAGGAAATTTTAAAGACAGAAACAGACAAAGTTAAGTAACTAAGTGTCAGGTAGATTAAAAGTATCAGTTGCATTTCAACATCTCACAGAAAAACTGTAATTTATATACAAATCACATAGAGCTAATGGATGGCCTGTTTCCCTGGGAACTGTATAACCTATAATTTTCAATGTGTCACATATATATTAAAATACAGGATCACACATATCTTATAATGAAAAAAAAAATGAATCACTGAGCCCAGTATGTTTAAATATTTTATCGCCTTATTTTATTAATGATGCTACCATATATGTGCCTTATTTACTGACCCTTTAGTATTATACAATCCAATTCCATTAGTTTAATTTTATAGAACTGTCCTATAGAAGTGATTGTGTCAGAGCTTCATGAAAGTTACAATCAGAAATCTCTCCTATGTGCTATGCTCCTTTGTACATTTGTCTTTGGGAGGGAATTTTATTTCGAAGTGCTTTCATACAGTCTTGTGATTTACAGTTTCCAGTTCTCAGGTGTTTGTGTTTGGTGTACGCTCTGATTTCTTAGCATTTTGTCTTGGATCGTTGGTTAATCTTTTTAGTCTGTGATTATGGTTCATGTGACCCTCTCAGTTTTACAGTTTGTTAATGATTTAACATCGGTATTTGCGCTGTCTTGCCAAATGTGTTACATGATGGTTACTCATAAAGTACATGATTTGAAATTGACAAATGTCTATAAAATGTGTACGGTAAATAAATTACAGCAAGACATGAGTGACTGGTTAAATGAATTTAATTAAGAAATGTCTATAATAAGTACAAGTGACATAATCAATGACAAATTACTGAGAAAGTATTATTTCAAAAAGTAATATAAATATATTAATAAAAACAACAGTACTGTGGAACAGTGGAAGATTGCAAACATAATTTGTTTACAGAAGGGGGCGTGTTTAGCAAAACACTTGTACATCAAAGCAAATTTCCCTTATAAGAAATAATGAAAACTCAGATGTTAAGTTCCACAACCCAAAAATATTCAAATAAAAGCAATTAATACAAAATATAAAGTAAAATGATTTGATTGGTGGCAATCGTATAAATTCCCTAGGAATCCTTCAAGTGCGTTTTTGCAAACAACCCAAAATAACTGGCCCAGTTATTGAGTTGAGCCCAACTCATGCAGTGTGAAAGTTGTTAACAAGATCTAAGTGTGTACCTAGTTTCATGTGCATACATGAAAGTGTGTATGATCTATGCAGCTATCTCTTGTAAAGGGCGACTGAGGGCCCTGTGCCACGCCCATGGCCCAGACTCTCAGATATTCTAATGGCAGCAGATTCCAACCTGCCTGGCAATTTTTTGTGCATGTTAAGATCCCCAAAAATCAAAGAGAGCATATATATAAGTACTTTGAGAATTTTAAACTATATTGTGATATAAATCATGGGCCTCAATGCAATTAAAATCTGATCTTTAAATGTCATACAGATCAGGATAGGTGCTCTGAGTTTAACCTGAAGTTAATGATCCTGAAGGACAGCCAACCAGACTGCAAAAATCCAGTCTAGAACTTATGAATACATTCACAATAACAATATTAAAGCTCAGGAGAAGATTCTGTTCATTAAATCATTTATACATTTAAACATCTCTTTTTACCACTGCTGAATTTAATCTCCCTCCATTACTTTATGCAAACACAGTTAATCGTGGCTCCATCAGCATATGCAGGCATATGGGTTACTGCAAAGAGAGAAAGAGATCACAGAAAAAAATGATCAGGAGACCAGATTCAGGTATACAGCATGGATGTCTGTGATCTCTTTTCCCCACCTCCACACTAACCCCCCCACCTTCATACTCTCTTCTGAATAATGTGTTGCTCTCTGTTACCTTATCAGATTCTTGCTGATATTTAACTAAATCAAATATAAACTGTGCTTTTATAACTGCTCTGGTATAAGAAGGAGATACATTTATAACTTCTGAAGTTGCATTTGATCTCTATTACATTATTAATTTGCAGCATAAACTGCAAAGCTGCTGCAAGGCACAAAACACTAAACCAGTTTGTGATCTCTTTAGAGATGTAAAGATCCACTAGTATATTATTTATATCTCTTCATTTAAATTTTACAGATAATGTAAATATCAAAGGAAAACAATAAAGCATAATTGGTCCAACAATGTAAACTGCAAGTCCTTGTTTGTTTTAATTTCTTAACAAACAAACAAGCAAAAAACAAAAACAAAAAAGAACTTTTGAATGACCTGATCAGTACTTATTTTGTTTCAGTAATATCATTGTTCATAACTAAACCTGTCTAATATGCAAAATACAATGAGGTGATGGAACGTTTTCTAGCTACAAACCAGACTAGGATTCCGAGAGGTCATTAAGATCATTCTCAATACTATCAATGTTTTCGTATTTCACCTTGCAACTCCTAGTGCTCAAACTCTACAGTACACATATTTGTTACATTGTCGTGTTTGGTTTGTCTTTTAATTTTCATAACAAGCTGTTGTCATCAGTCTTACCTCAGTGTTCAGCTTCACCTCTGAGTATACAGTATCAGCCTCCACACTGGCTGTTTCTAATTAGAAAAAGAAATCTGGAATTAATCTCCAAATAATGTAATCTATCTACACACACATTATGTCATGATTCTATACCTGTCTTTCCTCTAGCTGTTTTCTTCTGTTCAATTTCCAGTTCAGCATAAGTCACATCACTACCACTGGGTTCAGCGTCAACATCTGCAGTATAAGAGAATAACAACGTCACACACTGATCACCAGCCTTATAAAACATTAAACATTACAGCATCACTTTTACCACAGCGCTCCCATCTCATTAATATAATAAGGGAAGTTTCTGTATCATTCAGCATGTGGCATCTTTTTAGGACAGAGATTTTTATTCTAGTAGATGAATTGCATGAATTGTCTAAGCATTAAAATACTCTACCATTCTTCCTGTTTTCCTTGGTCTTCTTTGTGACCGGTGTATAAGTGACCTCACCGCTCTCAGCTGCAGCTTCACCTGAACACAGTGCAGTGTGTTAATCACTACAAGGCACTGATTCACAGTGGCATTAATGTGAGCACTTCATACAGATAACAAAATTACTGAAGGGTTTTTAATAACAAATGTAGAAATGATTGAGAGAAAGTCTGACCAGCCTGAAGTGGTGTGTGTCCTGACTGAGAGTCCTCAGCTCCTGACCGACTCTGATTCTGTTCTGATGTCTGATCAGTTTTCTGCTGCTTTTCTATAAAGGAAAACATATTCTACATATGAACAGGGTTTAAAGAGTAAGAGAAAACAGTGCTTATTTATTTAGTTTTTTATTTATTTATTTGCTATAAATATATCAGGTATCAAACCTTTATTTCTTTTGCGGCATGACAGCAGTATTATGAAGATCAAAGAAACGATGAACAAAACGGCCGAACCCAGTCCTACAGACACTACTATTAGACTATTGAATCTAGGACTTGAATCTGAGGAAAGAAAGGGCAGAATTGAAGCTTTTTAAACACTGTTTATATAAACAATGTCATTAAACACAAATGAATGACTGACTGGTCCCTCTTTACAGAAATCAGCTTGGAGGTTTGAGAGCTTAAACAAAGTTTTTACACTACTGTTTGATTTCCTTGCGAAATTGTGTTCCTTGTGTTTAGTGGTGTTGAATTCAATAAAAACTCTTTAGATGAAGCGTGAAAAACTATTTATGTAGAGTTACATTACAGTCTGATTCAGTGTTTTAATTGCTCTACTGTAACTGATTCAGCTCATGAGAGACATTTAACTGTGTCGTTCTGTTGCTGCCTTCAGGTAATATTATAATTTAGAACTTTCAGAACAGTACTGAGATAAACCAGTTAAGTTTCTCTTGTTGAACAGTTCTCCCAGGTCTCGGTCAGTGTTGTAAATATTCTGTATTTAAACATTTCCCTTTTCTTTAATAATAATAATACTAATAATAATAATAATAATAATAATAATAATAATAATAATAATAATAATAATAATAATAATAAACACTAGATGAAGACTCACCCTGCACTGTGATGTTGACAGGATTACTGTTTTCTCCAGATTCAGACTCACACCAGTAAACTCCAGTGTAGGTTATTTTAAGGGAGATGATATTACATGTAGATCCTGTAACTGATCCCCACTGTGAACAATCTGACACTCCCTCACTGTGTGTGTATCGTCTCACTGTCCATCCAGTAGAGTGACTCTGGTCCTCACAGCTCAGTGAGAGAGAGTCACCAGTAAAGTGTTGAGTTCTGCTGGGATTGATGATCAGAGAGACTGGAGGAGATTCACCTTAAACACACAACATTATAACTCAAATGAATAATTATTATGATTATATATTTTGTACCTGAACACATTTACAGTACACCTCATTTATTTAAACTTTATTTAATTAAATTCTCCACCAATGCTTATAGAACTGCCTTAAACATAACTCACCCAGGAGGGTGAATATGAAGGCTCTTTGATTCTTTCTTTCTTTCTTTCTTTCTTTTTTTTTTTTTTTTTTTTTCTACCAACCTAACATTAGCACAGATGTGATTTTATATTTTACTTACACAACTATATTCAGTACTAGTATGATTTCAGGAGCCCTTGCTGTCATGCGCACTCAACGCGACCGGCACTAGGACCCGGAAGTAGTACGGTCACGATTCAGGAAGTATAAAAGGAAACAAGATGGCGCCGCACATCACTCAGTCACTGAGTTTTCCAATGCCGTCTCCGACGCTATCTCTCCAATTTTGTGAGTACTCACCATTTTGTGCCATTTTCCTGATTGAGTGTGTGTTGTTAGAATGCGGGTTTAATTGTGTAAACTCTTGCTCTCTGTGTGAGAGAGTTCTAAGAATAAATCGTGTGGTTATCCTGCCTGCTCGCGCTGCTTCTGCGTTTGGGTTTATCCTCCATGCTACACAGGCAAACTGCTAGTCTTCTGATTCGCCTCCGGTTGTCCCGTGACAGAATGACTGAGTCTGCAGTAAACCCAGCGGATTACGCTCACCTCTGCGATGTGGTGAACGGACATGCTAGGCTGATTGAGCAGCTTGAGGTTGCAGCTCTCCGTGCTAGCGTCCAAGACATCGCAGCCTTGCGCCGCGAGGTCGCGGAGCTGCGGCAGGAAAGCATGCCGCTCCGTGAGGCGGCTTCTCGGCCGGCTAGGCCGTCGCCCGTCGCGGTGGCTGCTGCGCCGCCACTCTGTGTAATGTTTTTTTAACCACACTGGATCTTGTGTTTGAGTTTAATTCCACCAGATACTCCACAGACCGGTTGCGCATTGCCCTTCTCGTCTCGTTGCTGTCAGGGCAGGCAGCTGAGTGGGCCACGGCGGTTCTTCGCTCCGATTCAGAAACAGCACATTCATATAATGAGTTCACCCGTCAACTAAAACTCACTTTTGAACATCCTGCTGCCGAGGTGGAGACCGACTCAAAGTTATACCATCTGCGGCAGGGAGAATTGTCTGTGAGCCGCTACACGGCAGATTTCAGGATCCTCGCCATCCAAACCACCTGGGGAGACAACGCCCTCCAGACGGCCTACTACGAGGGACTGGCTTCCCATATAAAGGACGCACTTGCAGGACGAGAGCTTTCCACTACTTTGGAGGGGCTGATCCAACTCACCCTCCGAATAGACCAACGACTGCTCTCTCGTCCGAGGCCAGCTCCCCAGACCCTGCCGCCTGCCACTTCATCACCATCTCCGACCACGCCACGACCCTCCACTTTCCTCGCCTACAATCCAGTCCCTGAAGCACGCCCCTTTTCCACTGCCATCACCACTGGCAGACCTGTCGGATCTCCACCTCCCGCCGTGGTTGACACCGGAGCCGGGGAACCCATGCAATTAGGACGCGCCTCCTTGCCCGCTGCAGAGAGAGAACGACGTTTCAGAGGAGGGCTCTGTGCCTATTGTGGGTCAGCGTCGCATCACAGAGCTATCTGCCCTCTTCGCCCGGGAAGACGCTCAGGCCCGGTGAGTAAGGAGGGCGACTCGCCGGGTTCCCTCCACCTCTCTGCCACCACTACCAACATTTCCCATCTCACGGTGCAAGTACACCTCCAGTTTGGCCACAAACAGTTCAGAAGTACGGCGTTCATCGACTCCGGTGCCGCTGGCAACTTCATTGACTCTTCTTATGCCAAAGAACTGGAAGTGAAGTGTTCTGCAAGAGACGGTCCACTCACCTTCCTCCTCATCGCCCCTACGACCTGGCGATTGACCTTCAGCCGGGTTCTGTTCCTCCCCGCGGCCACCTCTACTCGCTCTCTGCCACCGCGGGGTTCTTCTTTGTTAAGAAAAAAGGTAACGACCTACGCCCATGTGTCGACTATCGGGGGCTCAACAATATCACCATCAAAAATTGTCACCCATTGCCTCTTACCAACTCTGCCCTGGACGCCCTCTCTGGC
>JAAGKR010005225.1:0-10938 GCA_011419295.1 Clarias macrocephalus | reverse complement strand
CCACACTGGATCTTGTGTTTGAGTTTAATTCCACCAGATACTCCACAGACCGGTTGCGCATTGCCCTTCTCGTCTCGTTGCTGTCAGGGCAGGCAGCTTAGTGGGCCACGGCGGTTCTTCGCTCCGATTCAGACACAGCACATTCATATAATGAGTTCACCCGTCAACTAAAACTCACTTTTGAACATCCTGCTGCCGAGGTGGAGACCGACTCAAAGTTATACCATCTGCGGCAGGGAGAATTGTCTGTGAGCCGCTACACGGCAAATTTCAGGATCCTCGCCATCCAAACCACCTGGGGAGACAACGCCCTCCGGACGGCCTACTACGAGGGACTGGCTTCCCATATAAAGGACGCACTCGCAGGACGAGAGCTTCCCACTACTTTGGAGGGGCTGATCCAACTCGCCCTCCGAATAGACCAACGACTGCTCTCTCGTCCGAGGCCAGCTCCCCGGACCCTGCCGCCTGCCACTTCATCACCATCTCCGACCACGCTACGACCCTCCACTTTCCTCGCCTACAATCCAGTCCCTGAAGCACGCCCCTTTTCCACTGCCATCACCACCAGACCTGTCGGATCTCCACCTCCCGCCGTGGTTGACACCGGAGCCGGGGAACCCATGCAATTAGGACGCGCCTCCTTGCCCGCTGCAGAGAGAGAACGACGTTTCAGAGGAGGGCTCTGTGCCTATTGTGGGTCAGCGTTGCATCACAGAGCTATCTGCCCTCTTTGTCCGGGAAGACGCTCAGGCCTGGTGAGTAAGGAGGGCGACTCGCCGGGTTCCCTCCACCTCTCTGCCACCACTACCAACATTTCCCGTCTCATGGTGCAAGTACACCTCCAGTTTGGCCACAAACGGTTCAGAAGTACGGCGTTCATCGACTCCGGTGCCGCTGGCAACTTCATTGACTCTTCTTATGCCAAAGAACTGGGAGTGGAACTCGATGCGTTATCCCAGCCCGTTCGGATTACATCTGTCGATGGTCGGCCCCTTTCATCCAGCCCTATCATCACCCAGACCCAACCAATCACGTTAATCATCGACCAGCACTAAGAGAAGATCCGGTTTCACCTCACCCCCATTTCATCTCCCCCCCTCATCCTCTGGCACCTTTGGCTACTGCAACACGTCCCGCTCATCTCATGGACACAAAACCGGATCCTTCAAAGGGGCCCATATCCTCCACCGAACTTTGCCTACGGGCCTCGGCTGGGACATGCTCTAGGGAGTCCGAGGCCCCCGAAGTTGACATCAACGCCATCCCCGTTGCCTACCGCCTACGTGTTCTGCAAGAGACGGGCCACTCACCTTCCTCCTCATCGCCCCTACGACCTGGCGATTGACCTTCAGCCGGGTTCTGTTCCTCCCCGCGGCCACCTCTACTCGCTCTGTGCCACCGAGACGCAGGCCATGGAGAAGTATGTCACCGACGCCCTCCGCAACGGCACCATCTGGCCGTTTGTTAAGAAAAAAGGTAACGACCTACGTCCATGTGTCGACTATCGGGGGCTCAACAATATCACCACCAAAAATCGTCACACATTGCCTCTTACCAACTCTGCCCTGGACGCCCTCTCTAGCGCTACCATTTTCACAAAGTTGAACCTACGGAGCGCCTACAACTTGGTGCGCATCAGAGAGGGCGATGAGTGGAAGACGGCTTTCATCACCCCAACAGGACACTATGAAAGCCTGGTAATACCTTTCGGACTCTGTAACGCCCCCGCCGCCTTTCAGCAGTTTATTAATGACGTCCTCCGAGATATGTTATGCTGGTGGGTTTTTGTCTAATTAGACGCCATCCTCATATACTCCCGTACCGTTGATGAACTTGTGCAACACGTCAGGGCAGTCCTCAAGAGATTGCTCGCCCATCAACTGTATTGTAAGTTGGAGAAGTGCGCCTTTCACAAGCGCTCCACCACGTTCCTGGGTTTCATCATCTTGCCCCAGGGTGTGGCCATGGACCCGCAGAAACTGGAAGTTGTGCATCATTGGCCCCTACCCAAGACCCTCAAGCAACTTCAACGGTTTCTCAGGTTTGCGAACTTTTACCGTTGCTTTATCCGGGGCGACAGTACAGTTGCAGCACCTTTAACCGCCCTGACACGACCATCATCTCACCTCTTCATCCTCAACTCTACCTCCATCTCTGCCTTTCAGGAACTGTGTCATCGCTTCACCACCGCACCAATCCTCCTCCATCCAGATGCAAGTAAGCCATTTGTTGTGGAGGTGGACGCTTCGGATGTGGGCGCCGGAGCCGTTCTCTCCCAACTAGGTCCAGACCAGAAGCTACATCCTTGTAGTTTCTTCTCCAGGAAATTTAACCCCACTCAGCAGCGATACGGGGTAGGGGATCGCGAGCTGCTGGCCATAAAGTGGGCCCTGGAGGAATGGCGACACTGGCTCCAGGGCACCAGAGAGCCGTTCATCATCTGGACTGACCATCAAAACCTAATCACCATCCGGAATCTAAGACAGCTCACCCCAAGACAGGCGCAGTTGGCTCTTTTCTTTGAGCACTACAATTTCCATCTGTCGTACCGCCCGGGGTCCAAGAACACCAAAGCCGATGCCCTCTCTCGACAATACGAAGAGGACGTTCCCCGGGCAGACCCCGCACCTGTCCTACCACCATTCAAGATAATTGCACCTCTCCACTGGGATTTGGAAACAAGGGTTCGCCAGGCACAGGCTGTGGAAATGGAACCGGCAGGAGTGACGCCTGGACGACTCTATGTGCCTCGTGATGTCAGAACGGAGGTGCTTCAATGGGGCCACTCATCCCCCCCTCTCCGGACACCCGGCACAAAACGCACCCTCCAATTCGTCCGGCGTGCCTTCTGGTGGCCGTCCATGGCAAAGGACACAGAGGAATTCATCCAGGCATGCCCAGTGTGTGCTAGGGCTAAAAACACCAACCAGCCAACACCAGGGGAACTTCAACCACTCCCGATTCCCCGTCGGCCCTGGACACACATTGCCGTTGACTTCATCATGGGCCTGCCGGTCTCCAAAGAGAAGGATACCATCATGACCATCATCGACCGATTCTCCAAAGCCGTGCACTTGGTGGCCCTCGCCGGACTCCCGTCAGCTAAAACCACAGCCGAGCTGATATTAGAGCATGTAGTTTGCTTGCATGGGTTCCCAAAGGACATCGTCTCGGACAGAGGGCGCCAGTTTACTGCTCGATTCTGGAAGGCCTTCTGCCATCTGATCAAGCCAACCAACAACTGGAGCGCTATCTGAGATGCTTCACCGCCGATCGTCAGCGCTCCTGGGCCCGCTACCTCATCTGGGCTGAACTCTCCCACAATCTCCATGTTTCGTCCGCCACCGAGTTGAGTCCATTTGAGGTATGCCACGGTTTCCAACCCTTGATGTTCAACCACCAAGAACCGGAGGTTGATGTGCCATCAGCCCAACAGTTGGTCCGTAGGTGTCGGCGGCTGTGGGACCAAGCAAGAGCAGCAATCCATCGTGCCAACACTCGCTACACCACTCAACATCACCGTCGACACCCTCCGGGACAGTTGTACAATGTAGGTGACAAGGTCTGGCTATCAACAAAGAATCTGCATCGTCACACAGAATCCCGTAAACTTTCACCCAGGTTCATCGGCCCTTACCGTGTCACCCTCCGGATCAACCCTGTCACCTAACAGCTCCAGCTGCCTGCGGCGCTCCGAACCCACCCGGTATTCCACACCTCTCAGCTCAAACCCTTTATCACTTCACCTATGGTTCCACCCATCCACCCAACTCCTCCTCCCCGGATCATCGAGGGCGGTCCCGCCTATACTGTATGGCGGATCCTCGACTCGCGGCAGAGGTATGCAGTACCTGGTCGACTGGGAGGGCTATGGCCCTGGTTCATTCTCGACCCCGAGCTTATACGGGACTACCATCTGGTATCCTCCACCCCAGGACCCCAGGAATTGTGTAAACTCTTGCTCTCTGTGGGAGAGAGTTCTAAGAATAAATCGCGTGGTTATCCTGCCTGCTCGCACTGCTTCCGCGTTTGGGTTTATCCTCCATGCTACACGGGCAAACTGCTAGTCTTCTGATTCGCCTCCGGTTGTCCCGTGACACTTGCACAATGAGCTCATTTTTGCAGGATTTATGAAAGGGAGAGTGGGTCTCAACTAGGCAAAATATATACAGATATTTATAATTTTTTGCTCAAAGAACTAAAGTAAAAGCACTGGTCTGCAAGGAGCTTTAAAAAAATTCCCAAACTTTACACTTACCATGCAACACTTTGAAAAGCATCATCCCCAACCAGAGAAAATGGAGAATGACCGTGATGTTCCAGAAGCATAAAAGGAGACAAAGAAAAAACTTATAAGGGAGGCTGCAGGGTAACATACAGTAACATTAAAGATACTGAAGGAATATCTGGCAAGTAATAGTCACCCTCATACCCACAGGAGACACAACTAGAAATGAAAAAGCTGTGCTGTAATTTACATATAGTCTTCATCTAACCAATTACATAAATTAATTAATTAGAATAGTTTTTATTAAATAACAAAAAATTCTGATGGATTTACATGTTGCCTCTCTCTTGCTGGGTAAATTTTATCCATTTCTCATGAGGTTCAATAAATTTGTTCACACATGGCATTTAAACACATGAAATACATTTAAAATATTTTAATAAACGTGTGTGTGTTTTATGGAACTTTTATACACTCATGGTGTTCCCAGTCAAAAATGACCGGTCTTTGGAAACTAATGGGTACGACTATAATTAGTGTATAAAACAGAGTTCAAGCACATTTCTACACTTCTTTACCACACCTAACCATGCAGGTGTCTTTAAGCAGACACACACATGCATGTACGTACGCACACACACACTCCTACTATGGCATCCCACATGGGAACCTATCAAAAACATAAGCTTTACCACACCAATTAAAAAACGAATTGCAGCTCTGGTACTGTATACAAAACTTTTTTAGGGCTTACTCACAGTTAAGTCTTTGTCAGCACGATATACTGCACATGAAGCTCAGAAATTCTAGTGACAGTGATCAGGAGGAGAGAAGTCAGGGTGACAGTGAGAAAAGGTTAGAGGTGGAAGAGTCAGAGGTTGAGGATGACACAGAGTGTAGCACGAGGAGGAAGTCTCTGACACTGATGTGGAAAAGGACCCAGCTGAAGTTTTAGTCTCCTTTTAGTCAAAAAATGGAACCAAATCCTAACCCAATATGTCATATCACGAGTGGATGATATCAAGTTCTATTTTCAACTTTTCCTCACAGACTCCATTTTAACTACTGTCATAAACTTGAACTTGGATGGACAAGGGTTTATGGTAACACCTGGAAAGAGGTAGACCCGGTGAATATTGAAGCCTACATCGGTCTGTTGATTTTGTGTGTTGGGTACAGATCCCTCAACGGATCTGCATCCAGCTTATGGAATGAGGACACTGGTCAGGTATTTTTTTTTTACACTACAATGTCTTTGTTACCTTCCATATTCTGTCATGTGTGATTTGCTTTGATGACTGCCACACAAGAGCAGCCTGAAGTCAATGACACAAGCTGGGAAGTTTGGCAGAAGTTGGTGGAGCTCCTGCCACTCATTTACAAAACAAGTCCTGACATCACTGTTTTATGAGCATCTCGTTGGTTTTAGGGGATGGTGCCCATTTAAGCAGTATATGCCAAATAAACCAACTAAGTATGGTATAAAGATATGGTATGCCTGGAACATGCAAACTAGCTAATGGTGAGAGAAACAGGGGAACTAGGGTTAAATACAATAAACATCACCTTGCAACTGCCAAGAATTATTTATTTGGTGTCAGTTACTCATAATATTTTATGAATTAAGAAGTCGTGCAGATCTGGACTGAATCACAAAAAACAGCAACCCATACAGATGTAGAACAATAAACACAAGACAAGCTAGAGCTTAAACGATGATACTAACCAAAGGGAAAACACACCATAGAAAAAAAAAAAAAAAAAAAAAAAAACACTCAAATCACTATAAGTTCCAAGTCCCCCCAAAAAAAGAACATTTTTGGGTGCACTGGTTATTACTCTGCTATAAGACAATAGTTACACACATGGCCTCATTCCACCATCGCTCAGGGATTGAGAAAGACCTTCATCCAGACTCTTTTCTGTTTTGAGTCTTCGACAAACTTTAAACAATGACTCAAGATGTATCTGTTCCTTCAATACTTGGACTAATCCTAAACTCAAAAAAAAAAAAAAACTCTTCCCGATAATCTCCCAAAAGACGTAGTGTAGTGGTTAGCACTGTCGCCTTGCACCGCCAGGGTCCGAGTTCGATCCCCGGCCAGGCTCGATTCCCGTCTCTGTGTGCATGGAGTTTGCATGTTCTCCCCGTGCTTGGTGGGTCTCCTCCGGGTACTCCGGTTTTCTCCCACAATCCAAAGACATGTAGGTTAGGCTAATTGGTGTTTATCACCCATGGTTTTAAGTCAGTTGTCACACATTCACTCATCCTCTTCTTCTTCTTCTTCTTCTTCTTCTTCTTCTTCTTCACATCTGAACTCAATAATGGGTGGACACGTAATACACTAATTAGGGCCCAAGCACTATAGGTGCGCAGGACCCTCTTGTTTTCCTAAGGATTTTTTTTCCCACCCTTTTGGACTTTTCGGGGGTCTTAACATGCTCAAAAACTCATGAAACTTGGCAGACAGGTTGGAATCTGCTGCCATCAGGATGCCTGAGAGTCTCGTGGCCTGGGCCCTCAGGGACCCCCACACGAGATTTCCTGGATAGCTCATACACACTTTCACGTAGGCACACGAACCTCAGTACACATTTAGAGCTCATCGAGCCGAACAACTTTCACGCTGCATGTCCTGGGCTCAACTCAATAGGAGGCCGGTTATTTTGGGTCGTCCGCAAAACCACACCTGAGGGATTTTGATATACTTCTCCTAGGGAATTTTATGCGATTGCCACCAAACTGGGCCAAAGAGATCTAAAGACATTAACGATGCAAAATTGCAGAGGGATTTTTGATATCTCAAATGGGTCAGCCATGATAATGTCTTAAATGTATGCCGAAAAATTATTAATAACTTTCTGTGTGGCCTTATATTGAGTGACATTATCTTCAGGGACACCTTCAGTAACATCACATTCAGAAACATCGTAGTGTGATGCTTTTTCTCCAGCATCTGCAGCTTATTATACACACATAAATATCACAAATGTTAACACACTCACATCACACACACACACACACACACACACACACACACACACACACACACACACACCCACACGCACACACACAGACGCACATACGCAAACACACTTATATCACACACACATTACAAATGTTCACACTCACACACATCTCACACAGACACGCAGAAACTCACACACAGACACGCACACTTCTCTCACAATGCACACACTCGCACAAACACACTTATATCACAATGTTAACACTTTCACACTCACACACATATACACACACACGTATAAACAAACACACTCATACTCATGTATATCGCACATCACAAATTTTAACACTCACATCTCTGTCTCACACGCCTGCACGCAGAAACACATACACCCACACACACTAACAAGTCACATGTCTTACACACCACCACAAATGTTAACACAAAGACACGCACCACACACACAAATATGCACAAATACATTTACTCATCACACACAGACTGACACCTCCACACGTCACACACACATCACACACATCACACACACACACACCTTCACACACACACACACACACACACCTACACACACACACCTACACACACACACACACCTACACACACACACACACACACACACACACACACAACAAATATTTAGGGCCCAAACTGGCATTAGCCCTGTATAGTGTGTGACGTGTGCAAGTTGTGCAGTGCAACCGGGTGGCGATGGTTTTTTCGAGGTCTTAACAGACTCAAATAACACACGGGTTGTCCAGTGCGCCCGGGGTGGCGGTGGTGCAGGGTGATTGGGCCCGTCATCATTGCTTGCAACTATTTTTTTATTTTTATTTATTTATTTTTTTTATGCTAAACTGTGGGTATATTGTATCTTAATCAGCAGTACAAACAGCATAAGTTACATTAATACACACAGACACTGGACAGCATGTGAACAAACTTAATAATTTACAATTATATACAGTATTTACTTTTACATCAGTATAAGAAAACACTAAAGGTTATGTTACGTATGTTGTGTTCAACATATTAACTCAGAATCATTCAAATTAATATTTAATAATGACACACCTCTGACTGAGACCCAGCTTTTCTCGGACTCTTTTTCCCCTGGATATATACAGTGGTAGAAACCTTCATCTGACTTTGAAACCTTATGGATGATTATCTCTCCTGTAGTCTGGTTCTGGAGAACTGATCCATCTTTATAGAAATCAGCTCGGAGGTTTGAGGGCTGTGTGTTACGATATAAACAGCGTAGAGTCAGAGGACGTCCCTCGGTCACAGGATGGACAGGACTCTCCAGGATGACATCACCATCTAGAACAAAGAAATAAAATTGTACAGCACAAAGGTTTACAACCTTACATAGCATTTTTGCAATATTCTAGTCACACTTTTATTGTTTTAACTGTAGGATCTGTGCCCGTATGGACCAGGAGTAGGGGGTAACTCCAATTGAAATAACATTACATAGTATGATTTTGTGGTCAGAAAAATACAGGAAGAATCCTACATTTTTTAAGAACATTAAAATGATGATTGAAACAATAAAACCTGTCTAATCTAGCTAGTGATGTAAAATTCTCCCTGCTATGAATCCAAGTGTATTGTCTATCATTTCCATGTATTTCTCTTCATATGTTAACTAAGCTCTGGTTTTATACTAACTGTTTCACTTTGCATTTTAAGACAGTATGAGCTTTTAGATGCTTTCGGTCTAGCTCATCATTCTCAGTACAGTTAAAATCACTTCCTAGTAATCAAAAACTCTTTAGGGTCACACTGAGATAAAACCACACAGATTTCATTTAAGACCTAAACCATCTCAGGTTCTGTAGTTGATGCATAAAAATGTATGGATACCAATGTGACAAGCTCATATTTGGCTCTGACCACCGTTAATCTGCCTTGAACTATTTTTCGAAAGCATACGGTTCTGTAAAAAGTTTTTGCAGAACAGGATAGCCACTCTTTCATGGATTTTTTTTAGCGAAGTAGCTCCATCCTGGTACAGGCTGTTGCCTAGTTGCAGGGTCCCAGCCAGTGGGGGCGCTGTGGGAACCTTCTATATACATTTTTATAAAAGAAGAAGAGAGGCTGGGCTAGGTAACAGCAGCCATTACACAGCTAAAATTAAAAGTTAAAACTAAAGTATTTTGTAAACCCGAATGTGGGATATATTCATCCGATGGGCATGAAGGTTTTCTTTTCTTGTGTCTCCTTGTGTGTTTATGTTTGTCTGCTATTCCCCCAGAAACAAACGCTTCATCGGCTGTGTGTGGGGTTGTGCACACGGGACCAAACCCTCAGAATCCACCACGTCGCCATTAAGGCGAGGTCACGCTCAGATGACGTCAGGAGAGGAGCTAGACTCTGCTCTCTGTGTTGTTTACTGATTCTTGGACTCTATCCGTTCAACAAATAACAGACTCTGTGAATGTGGTATGGGAGGGTGGTGTGTGAATGGTGTACGGTGCTAACAGTTAAATGTATATACAAGTTCAATATATATTTGGTATCTCTGAGGGTCCTTACCTCTTTTTCTGCTAACAGCTAGTTATTGTCCTAGTAACAGTAGGTAGTTTGTTCCAATCCCACTCTCTTTTCCAGTCAGTTTCATTTAAAATATCACTATGTGTTTCTTGGATAAAACGTGCATCTATGTTTTTTTTATTTATTTTTTTTTTTACCTTTAGTAATTTAAACATATAAACCCTTTTCCTCTTATCTTTAGGTACATTTATGTTAGGTGAAGAGATCTTATGGTGAGATTTTATGGTGCTTGCTGTGACAAAAAGTATACAAATAAGACATGAGCTATTTTACACATTGTCTTCTTCTTGCATTAGTTCTTCATCACTGTCTAGAATTTGGTCTTTAACAATTGTTAGGGCATGTTGTCCTGCTGTAGACTTTTCCTGCTGTGGATATTCTGTCTTGTTTTTTAGTTTTATCTGTGTTTCCCTCATCTTTGCTGTACCCTCAATATTCTGCTCTGGCCGAGTCACTGTGTCTTCTCTTCTTTTCTTTTTAGCTTTGGAATGTCACAGCCAAAACACTTTAGAGTTCCTGATGTTATAAAAATTACATATTCAAAATCCTCCACTTTTATATTATAGACTAGGTTAAGTTCCTCATCATTTTTACTGATCACCATGAGCACCTGGAATAAATGAGTGACAACATGTTTCAGTAAGAGTGATTTACATAATACCGGCACATTTCTGATACAGAACACAATTTTCCAAGTTCTCTCTGTAGCAGATCATCCCTTTTAAATGGGGATATATTTGATTCATTGGGACTTGTTTTACTGCTGTTAAGAGACGTGACCCACTCACAAGCTTGTCGTTAACAATAATGTCTTTTTCAATAACTGTTTTTTACTTTTTCGATTTTGTCAATAAAGATCACAATAGCACTGTTCATACGAGCTGCATATTTAATGTTGCTATGACCAACAACTTCTCCAGCTGCCAATATAGGATTTTCTACCAAAGACGGAAACCCAGACGAGATTTTAATGCCATGTCTCTGTGTATTCCATTTTAAAGAAAACAAAAAACAAAAAAAAAAAAACAACGCACGCGGACCAGCAAACCCTGGCCGGCTGACAAAAACGCACCACGCAAAACCTCTTAACCTGCGCTACACCACACTGTAAGGAGAGAGACTAAGTGAGAGAGAGAATGATTTTTTTTTTTTTTTAGTAAAGTT
>JAAGKR010005224.1:0-53039 GCA_011419295.1 Clarias macrocephalus | reverse complement strand
ATATATCTGAGAGGAATTTCAACTGGACTATTAACAGACACATTTTGTGGACGTCTGTGACCAATGCTATCCGGTTGCGTGGTGTAGGGAAAAATCTTTTTGAGACTAATCTCCTATTTAATTGCATCACTGTGTGTGTGTGTGTGTGTGTGTGTGTGTGTGTGTGTGTGTGTGTGTGTGTGTGTGTGTGTGTGTGTGTGTTTTGTAAATCAAACACACTCCTTTAAGAGCCAGACAAACTTCATGAGTGCCCAGTATGATTTTACACAAAACGTGCGTGCATGCACACACATGCAGCCGATGCTTGCGTTTACCGACATGCACGCATGGTTCTCAACATTTAATTTATGCAACTCCTCTCCCAAATGCATAACCAGATGCTTAATGTGCAGAAAACATTTAATAATAAATAAAAAAAGCATTAAGGATAATTACAAACTAAATTAAGAAACTTTTAATTTAAATTCATATCAAACTATTCAGTAGGCTACAAGTATAATTTTTCATGTTTAAACAGTCGCAGTAAAATGACCCCTACAATAAATTAACATATGCAGTTAATTCAGACAAGCACGGCACAAAAACAATTGTTGATGATCTAGTGGTAATTTATTATTATTATTTTAAAAAAAAACATATCTGCAATTTTTTTGAGAATACTCAAAAGCTGCTCATTGGCTAGCTAATTTGTAAACACCAGTCATTATTCGGATTGGGTACCGAAACCCGGTGCAAATTTGCCACCAGTACCTATATAACCAGAATCAGAGCACAGATTTCGGTGCCTTACTTCAAGACCACCGCACATAAAAAAAAAAAAATAATAATAATTTCAAAGTGAGAAAATGCACATGTAGTTTTCACATTCTGACTTAAAGGCATAGCTTGATCATCTACGTGAATGCTAGCAAAGTCAGGAGAGGTGTCGTATTTTTCCAAATAAGGCAACTATTGTCATAGTTCTGCAAAAGCATAGCTGAAATTTGAAGCTGGTTTCTAGCATACCAAGAATGCCAATGACTTTGCTGTTACATGTGTTAAATGATTGTAGTTGGGCTAGGTATTATGTACTGTAAATTGAGTTTTGAATCTATTTATATTTATGTCTACTATATTGTTTTTTCATTTAATGGTTTTTGAGTTTTCCAATAAAAAGCCATTCTTTGATGTTTTCCACCATTTTATGTATCTGTTCAGGCACATTTTAAAAGTATTGATTTGGCAGCAGTATCGTAAAAAAAAAAAAAAAACATATAACCAATACTCTCAGTATCAAGATATTTGCTTAGCATTGGTATTATCATAGAAATGTAATAATTGCATGAAAGTTCCATATAAATTTTATTTAGTTGGAGCCCATTTGATTTTGGGTTGTCTATGAACGTTGTCTACATAACATTGAATGAACAAAACCAAAACAATGTTGTAAACTTCATATCAACATTTTTTTTTTATATTCCTCGACTGGAACACATCAGTGAAATTCTCATAGTGTTGATGCTATTTTTTTTGTTGTGTTTTGCCCAACTAATCCGATTCCCTGACCAAGACTTGAACCCAGGTTATGGGTTACGAAACCATTAAAGGGTTATCACCTGCCTTTCGCAGTGAGACATTCCTTAACTTCTCTTCATCCAGATTTGGTCGTCCCGGCGTGGAATGTTACTGTCAGCACGAGAGCGGAGCAGCCGTCATCCAGCTACAGTTCCTCATCAACGAAGTAAGTGCATTGCCCTAGTTCTCTCCTTTGGTCTGTCTCTTCACCATGCTCCTAATCTTAAAATAAGTTGAATGAATTTAACCTTATTATGAAATTATTCCATGAGTCTCAGCTGCTCCCTCTTTTCACTGCCTTTATTTTTGAAGAACCCACTGGTGCCCCTAGATGGTGCGTATGGAGGAAAGTAACAATAATTTTGCCTCCCTTTTGTCTTTTCTTTAAAGTCGCCTACAGGGCCCACTTACTCATTCTTCTGTGTCACGCATTTGCTGATTAGTAGGCGTATGAGATAAATTACATACTCGCCAACATATTTGCCATTCGTTAGATGTAATGCGTATCTGAATATGTCGCTGCTGTTCCTGAGGCGCCTTCCTGAAGGGCAGAATTAAACCTGCACTACAGTGGTTCCTGTGAAGCTCAAGGAGGTGCACCATGGTCCTTTAAAAATGACTGTTTCCAGCACTGAAAATAAACCAAACCCTCAAGTAGCTCAACCAGCAGCGACACTATTTTTGTCAAAGCATAGTTGGGCGCTATTTCTGGGCCCGTCTTGTGCAAGAACACAGTATGAAGTATGGCACGGCTCCCCGTCGCACTACAGCAGTGTTCTAGCCAAGTTGGCGAGGTGTTAAGCCACATATCCAAGAGGAAGATGTCGCACCACTTGGAGATGGTTTCCATCGATTCCCAGCCATCAATAGAAAATTTTTGATTTGTTTGTGTGTGATGAAAGGATTACAGTTGGCTGAATTGTGAAAGTGCGGTAGAGTTGGGAAGTAAGTAGGCATGGATCTGTCTAGTAGCAACGTTCTGTGTTTGTTATGGACATGATGGATAGGAATATGCAAGAAGACTGCATTTACAGTATAGTTAAGAATGATGAGCAGTGCAGTCATGAGAACTGGCGATGACTGTGACTATTTAAAAGTCAGAGGACCTTTTTAGTCACCGTTAGACATTCAGACACATCTCCACTCTGTCTGTGTGTGTGCGTGTGCGCGTGTGCGCGCGTGTGTGTGTGTGTGTGTGTGTGTGTGTACAAAAAAACAAAACAAAACATGATTTCCATTTTTATTGGCCCAGGGGTTAAGCAAACCAATTAGTTTTTCTCCTAATTTGTCCTCATATAAGAAGAACTCCTCACCTGGCATGTTGCTCGTCTCTGCTGTTCTCTGTTGGGTGTGGCTCATGTGCACATCATTTCCACTGACACTAAAACAGCAGATTAGGAGGTGGAGTAAAATAAAACAGTTTGAAATTATTTGCATTAAAAAAAACGCCTTGTCTGAGGGGTATTTCACCTTGGGCAATAGCGCACACACACTTTAGGGGAGGTCCGAGACCTGTGTTAACCTGACAGGGGTAAAGGTATATTTAAAATTCACCAGAATATATTTTCTTCAAAGAATCCTGCAGAATGTGACCTGGGACATGAACTAACCGATCAGTTGTGATTTTGCTTGGGTAAAATCGAAGGCCTATATGTGACCGTATGTTGTTGACAGTGTACCTAGAGACAGTGATAAAAAGGTTGTGGCATTTGTGCGAGGTGTAGCCCATGGATATCATGTTAGTTCACTCATGAAAAATCATGTACCAGGCTTCAAAATAACAAGTTACAAAATGATTGCCGTATGTCTGTTGCAGTTTAATACGTCACTTAACGCACTGTGCTCGTGTCTAGAAACTTTCTTTCTATGCATGCTGTGTGTGTGACTCAGTATACCAAGTAGAGCCTGTGGGAGAAGCCAAAAGGTCTTTCGCTGCTACTTTATATACACATACACACATATGGCCTGTGATTCATCTTCTTGGAGAAACACACAGAAGGGTCTGCTGCTTCAAATTCAAAGTTATACCTGTGTATACAAGTGTGTATACAAGTGTGTATACAAGTGTGTATACAAGTGTGTATACAAGTGTGTATACAAGTGTGTATATGTGTGTGTATGTGTGTATACATACACATACACACACACACACATATACACACTTATATACATATACATAGATATATATATATAGAGAGAGTACAAAAGTCTGTGCACCATATTATCATCACCATTCAAGATGGTCAAAATTAATACCTTAATAAGTAAATAACATTTCAGATGGGTTATGAATGTCTGTAATGAAAGATGCATATTACATAACTGACAAGTTTTCAGATGAAATCATTCAAATGGCTTTGCCATATGAAAATAGAAAGGAGCAAGTGTGACAGAAGTGTTCCAGAAGAAGTTCCATCTCCATCTAATCATTTTTTTTTTTTTTTGCTTTCGCTCTTCTGATTTTCTCAGCTTTCTCAGTTTTTTTTTTTCTGCACATTGTATTGTTGGATGGTGTACAGTATAGCGATATGACCAGCACCCAAAATACTTTCAAAGCACTCCAACACAGCCACCATTCTTCAGAGAGGATGAACAAACAGGCGCACAAGAAACAAAAACCTTCAAAAAAATTCTTTCTACACAACAATGTTAGGTTTAACACTCCCTCAAGATGGACAAGACTAAGGAGATGATGATGGACATGAGGAAGGAGAAAGGACCTCATCGACCACTGCTCATCCGGGAGCTTGAAGTGGAGAGGGTGAGCAGCTTTAAATATCTAGGTGTCCACATCAGTGACGACCTCATTTGGACACTTACTGTAACACCACAAAGCTTGTTAAGAAGGCTCAGCAGCAGCTGTACTGTCTTAGGAGGCTGAAGAAGATCTTCTCAAACAGCTGCACGATCGAGAACATCCTGACTACCTGCATCACCCTGTGGTACGGCAGTGTTACGCCTGCAGCGAGCGGTGAAGACAACTGAAAAGATCTCAGTGCCGTCCCTGCAGAGCATTTACTATTGCAGAGTCCGCAGGAATACTGCCTGAATCCTCGAGGACCCCACCCATCCCGAGCACAGGCTGTTCTCACCTCTTCCCTCAGGTCGGAGATACAAAAGTGTGAGATGCAGGACTTCCAGGCTAAAGAACCCCTTTTTTCCCACTGATATCAGACTCCTAAATAGCTGACCGGAGCTGTATCTGACTGTTGACACAGATCTTAGAGCATTAATTGCATAAAAGAATAACAATCATTTGCACAATTTGCACAACAAATGCAGCCTTGCACATAAACTAAGGACTCTGCAAAAACATATTGCAGACTTTTTCATGCAATGGATTGTTTAGAGTGTTTATTTTTGATATATTTTGATACATTGTTTCTGTTTTTCCCCCCCATATTTTCATATTCTTCTTTTATAATTCAGTTCAATATATCTTTTTTTATCTATTATTTTTATACTGTACATTTTTCTTTTATTTACATTTGTTTATTTATTAATTTTTTCATGGCATTTATTTGGGGAAAGCAAAGAAAGAATTTCATTGAATGGGGAAACATGTTTCTTTACTGTGCATATTACAATAAAACATGGAACAACAACAACAACAACAAAAAAAGACCACAGCTACCAAATCTGATGCTCAAAAAGGAATAGTTGGAGCATTAAACAGGTACAAATACATAAAGTAGCATTGCGTTAAACCCCATGAAGATGGAGTATATACTGTACATACTGTATCCCACTGGGTGTTTATTTTTTTGGTTCCATTCCCTGAAAACAGCTAACAATCATTTTGCTTGATAAGCATGTTCTGAAATACTTCCCGTCTGACAGAAACAACCATGCCAAGTCAGAGAGATTCTGATGTTGATGTGAACATGAACTGACGCTCTTGACCTCTATCTGCATGACATGGTTGGTGCATCTTGAATCTTCATCGCTATCTGTCCTCTCTCATTTCTTTCTGCATGCACACTCACTCTCCTACTCTCCTCCATGTCTCACTTTTTGCACCTTTAATTTTCCACTTCTTCACACATACTACCAGCACCTACAGTACGATACCTTTTTGATTTTTTTTTTTTAATCAACCAAAGCTTCCTCTAGTCAGCAGGGTAATTTTGCTGCAGGTGGACCTTGGAGCGGGGCCTGCATGTTTTAGGCTTCAGTGTTCATCAGCTGTCTCGTGGTATCATATGGTGTGTCCTTGTTGTTCTCTTCCCACAGGGGGCGTTAGTGAGTGCTTTAGCTGATGACAGCATTCACTTATGGAACCTGCGTCAGAAGAGGCCGGCCGTGCTGCACTCCCTGAAGTTCAACAGGGAGAGGTGAGTTAAGATGCTGGTCCTTACAGAAGCTCTGAGCATGAAATAAAAAAAATCATGTACTTTCTGTTTGATCTCATATTTTCTCTCCTATTTAGGTGAATCTATTTAGTTTTTGTTGTTGTTGACATGCACTGTATTCGTGCTCATGCTACTGGTTCGAGCAGCAGAAGGGTGGTTGCTTAGCTTAGTGCACACATGTATTCCATAAACAAATGCTTGACATGCGCCTTTGTATCAAAACATTGTAGTTGATTTGCTGATGTTGCAGATGTTGGTGCAACGTTAGTATTATTATTATTTTTTTTAAGGTTAGAAAGAAATGATGAAATGATGTCAGAACGATGTCGATGGGATAATGTTGAGAGAACGCCCTGAACAAAACTTGACTTCAAAACAATATTAATAACAAGCCAATGTCCTTTGTGGGACTGGAACTCTAGTCATTGCGGTGATGGCACTGCATCACTAGGAAACTGCTTAATATAGTACAGTATTTTGGAGCTAAAACACGCTGTGTGTGGGAAGCTGTTGTGTCTGTCCCAATCCCCAATTGGAATTGTAAACCCTGTTTTGAGAGACCGTGGATGTTTCCGAATATTGTGCGAATGGATGTTAGGTGGCATAAAAGCTCCAAATAAAGGTTAAAATGTTACTGGTTTGAGGTCATATTTGTACCATTGTGTTTGGATCATTCATTATCAACATTATCTCAACATCCTAACAATGTTGTCCCGATGGTGAACGTTGTTAAAACTATACTGCAATGTTCATCCAACATTAGGGTTCCTGCTAGGGTGGTTGTACAAAACCAGACGTGATGCAAGTCGCTCGTCTTGTAAGATACTTACAGGTGAAATGTAAACGGCATCCATGAAATGCTGATTTTCGAGATCCGTTTAGACGGCAGCGTTACCGAAGAACTAACCGTTTATCCGTGTGTCACCTTTCTGTAAAGCCACCGCAGTAAGGAGTTAAATGTCTTGGTCCATGCCTCGTAGCTGTTGATTTAATTTGAAAGGAACTGACTCTTCACTTCTCATCAGTGGCCTGTCTGCTGAAGAGACTGACAGCTCGCCAGCAGCAGCTTTCAGGGTGAACAAATTTCTGCCATATCTCAACATCCATATGTGTGTGTACGTGTGTGTGCCCTGTGTGTGACATTTGCCAAGTGTGTCTACACAAGTTTTTTCCTCGCCTAGGGAGACGGCGCGATCAGTGGAGCATGTGAGGATGAAAAGAGTACGCAAGGTCTCTAAGGGAATATCCAGTACCCAGAACCCGTGTAGTCATTAAAGAGCAGACTCTGAGGGGCAGTTTGGTTTGGTTTGTTTTGTTCCCCCCCAACCCCCTTCCCCCAAATGAAGCCTGGAGGATCTGCATCTGATTCATTCCAGGACTGAATTATGATCCTCATCCTAAAAATAAGACAAAACATGGAATAGTTTGTTCCTGCAGCATCCATGTGCTAATCCGTGGTCTCTTTCTCTGTCAGCGGATAAAAAATGAGAGTATAGCACACCTCCCGGCGCTCATCAGCGTGTTTGATGCAAGTTTAAAGCGCGCCTTGGGGAAAATCCCTAAAGAGAAGAGCCTGAAAGAAGTGTTACAGCATTGCCTTGAATGTGAACTCAATGTGTTGCCAATAGACATTTCTGCAGAAAACAGCTCCGGATACTATTTGAGGAAAGCACAGTTCAAGCAGGAATTTTCTTTCTGTGCATGAAAGCTGGCTTTACTCTGAAACATTTTGTGAAATTTCAGTTTCAGCATATGCAGTGCGATTGCAAGTGCAAAAGTTTTGGCGCTCGTCCAGCATACTGTACGATTACGATAAACTCAATTCAACAGCAAGTCGTAACGGTAATTTAAAGTTTATTTACTATTACAACTACATCAAAGGATTTTCTGATGTCCAGAAAATCCAGGGTTTTGTCTCATTGGGCACTCACCTTGTCATTTCCTTTTCTTTATTTTTTATCTTATAATGTAATGCCACCTTAAAGAGTGAATCACTCAAAAGAGACCCCGAATATTCTGTAATAACTCTCGCTATGACGAAGCAATCTGAATGAAACCTCGTACAATGTGCTCCTCAGTGTGCAGTATGTAGCTGTGAACATGGGGAGATGCCCACCGATATGGTAGGCGGCAGGCAGCCATTACACGGTTTAATGTCGTACCCCTTCACTCAGTGACTTCTGGTTGTGTAAAATAATGAGCAGCGTGTCTTCATAATGCAAACCTATTGGGTTACCAGTTCGTTTAAGCAATGTCGGAGTGAATTTATGAAGAAATGTAGTGTTCCTGATGTACCCTCAAAGAGTGTTATCCAGAGGATGGTACAGAAACTGGAATCCCTTCTCATTGCGGAGACCGTCTGAAAAATGTCGCAGGACACAATCGGTGACGAGCAACGCCAGTGTGCAAATTTGCAATGCAATCGAGTATAAGTACGTTAAGGTATGTAGCATATATATATATTTTTGTTTCAGATTGCTTAATCAAAGTTATTACAGAATATTCTGGGCCTCTTTCGAGTGAATCACCCTGTGTATCAAAACACAAATGTTACCTCACGTTGGGTTTATAAATTTTTGCTGAAATTTTATACAAATCTTCTCACAAAGTGGGAAAAGTAAAAAGCCACTCAATAAAAACGCCGTCTTCGGTCATTAACTCTGATTTTTGTGAGTTTGTTTTGTATTAGAATGATATTAATGAGATTTTAAACACAAATCAAAACCCGTTTGCTTTAACGAAACTAATCACAAGATCACAAATCTTTTGTGTTGATTTGAGTAAGATGTAAATCAGTTCAATGTGACTAATCTGATTTTAAACAAAAGTGCGCAGGTGTAGGGTCAGAGAAGAGTTTTAACCTGCTTACTACTCCCAAAGCTCTGACTCGTGCTGTTTTAGTGATGTCCTTTGTTGTTTCTTCAGTGAACATTGAGACAAATCCTCTGTCTAATATTGTATTAAAGGGTTTACAAGGAAACCTAACAGATTTGAAGTGTAGACTAGTTGACGTATAATACTTTTCATTACCAGAAGTTGGCCTTTTTCTCAGGCTTTTGGTTGGGAGTGCGTGTGTGCGCGCGCGTGTGTGCGCGCGCGTGTGTGTGCGCGCGTGTGTGCGCGCGCGTGTGTGCGCGCGCGTGTGTGCGCGCGCGTGTGTGCGCGCGCGTGTGTGCGCGCGCGTGTGTGCGCGCGCGTGTGTGCGTGTGCGCGAGCATCTCTGCAGGTCAGGTGCTCGGTAAAGAGCAAGCCAAATGTCAGGAGTGCAGGGAACCCAGAAGCTATGCTAATACACTCCTTTAGCTCAGCATCACACTGCAGCAGAAAGCAGGCACACAAACACCTGCGCCACCTCAACAAGCCTTGTGTGTGTGTGTGTGTGTGTGTGTGTGTGAGAAAGATGATTA
Source organism: Clarias macrocephalus (assembly GCA_011419295.1). Classification (NCBI taxonomy): domain Eukaryota; kingdom Metazoa; phylum Chordata; class Actinopteri; order Siluriformes; family Clariidae; genus Clarias; species Clarias macrocephalus. The sequence continues at coordinate 43,726 of JAAGKR010005224.1, read as the reverse complement.
TGCACTGAGGTCGTATATGTCTGGTAGTGCAGGGATAAATAAGGCAATATGCATGTTTTTGTTGTTGCTGTTTTAGGTTTTTGAATGCAGTGTTTGCAGTTGAGTAGAAAAAGATAAATCCTGCCTAGTCATGCCGGAGCAGACGCCCCGCGACACGACCTTGCAGCAATGTCAGGTTTTTGCGTCCGTTCCTATGCTCCAGGATTCCTGACCCAAACCTTGTAGCGATTTGTGTAAAAGCTCCAGCAAAAGGTCAATCTGACTTTCGGTGATTATCATGCCTGCTTTTACGTTCAGACAAGAACAGAAGGATAGATTGATTCTCTGTGATTTATTTTTAGGATAAACGTTTAAGCCTAATCCACCAGAAAGTTCACTTTACCACTATCGAATGAAGGCACGCTATCGATCTCGTGTCCTTCTTACAAATTGGACGCAGGAAGAGTCGGGTCATTATTCAGACCCAAGTGGCCTGTCATTTTTATCCAGGGCTCTGCTGCGTAATCCCTTATGAAAGGCTGTTACGTTTGGGGAAAATCGAGTTCTTGACCGTAAGACTTCATCGAAAGAAGAAAACGCTTGCTTACACGAGGAAGATTAGATCTGCGCCACGTCTCCGAGGATCTCCTGTTTCTCCATTTCCCCAGCCTCTCTCTCTCTCTCTCGCTCTCTCTCTCGCTCTCGCTCTCTCTCTCATTGCGCTTATCAGAGAAATACCATGCAGGAGTTTCTTCTAACAGTCCAGCTTGTAGGTTGTTGTGTGAAATGTTGAGGTGTGTGTGTGTGTATGTGATAGCGAGAAAGAGTGAGAGAGAAAGTCTGACAGATATAACAAAGTGTGTGGATTGTGAGGCATGGTGTGTCTCTCAACTCATTCGTCCATGAATATATGCATGATTCTGCAGAGGACCGCTGTACAAAAAAGTGTGCGCGTGCGTGTGTGAGTGTGCATCTGCGGACGCATTCATATCCTAACACGCTAACCTTCTCTGGAAGCTCAGATTCGCGTGTTACACAGCGGATCTGCTTGAACATCGCGCGGAGGGTAGCTAATGAGTCCCTGCTGTAATTTGGATTTCCTTTTAACTGAATCCAAAGCGCTCAGTGATGCAGGCAGGAGCTTCCTGAGACCTGGGGACCTGCAGGAAAAGTGCTAGCGATTACAAGTTTGCTTGCATTCTATTCAGGCGATACAAAGGCCATGCACTATTCACACACATTCACATTGTCTGATTACTGATGAGTTTTAAATACTTAAAGGTTTCCTTCCTTCGTACCTTGTTTGTCTCATTCTCGCTTTCTTGTTTATTTACAGGATAACGTTCTGTCACCTGCCCTTCCAAAGTAAATGGTTGTACGTCGGAACGGAGCGAGGAAACATCCACATTGTAAACGTGGAGTCCTTCACCCTCTCAGGATACACCATCATGTGGAACAAAGCCATTGAACTGTGAGCAAGACACACGTGCACACATATACATACTGATCTAGATTGTATATACAAACACATATATTGATCTAGATTGTATCTCAGAATAGAACCAAAAACTTTGTTATATATCATGGGCAGGTGGAATACAAAATAATTACAAAGTTACGTTACAAAGTTACGTTACAAAGTTACGTTACAAAGTTACGTTACAAAGTTACGTTACAAAGTTACGTTACAAAGTAACGTGTTAAAGTACTCGGATTACTTGATGTAACGAGTAATCTAACGCGTTAGCTCCACCATTCAAGTACTCAGTTACTTAGTTACTTTTTTTTTATTTTATGTAATCCAGACAGCAGTCATTCTCAATCCGTTAGTGTGTGTGTGAGAAAGTCGTCCTACAAGCCCCGCCCCTGATAACCCCCCCCCTCTGTTATTCCTGCTGTTATACCCCTATCTCACCTATGCGGTTTGAAGATGCGAGGAAAGATGGAAACCTAATCACAGTGCCGAAACTCGCGATGAATCATGATGAACCGTACTTACGGCCACCACGCGAAACCACGTAGGTGAGATTGGGGTATTAGTAGTTAACAGATTATTGGCCAAACTTCGCTGAGTGATGATGGTAGAATAATTATAAAGCTCTTGACTAAAACAACATGCATGAGGAAGCACAAAGGAGTTTTCATTTTCTGCAATGCAAAAGTACTCAAACTAGTTACCTTTTTACAGTAATATAACTGATTACTTTTTGAAGGCAGTAATTTTGTAATGTAATTAGTTACTTTAAAAAGTAACGTCATGTCATAACGTCAACGCTGGTCATGACAGAAAATACCTTTTATTACTGTCCTAGTCAAAAAATCGCTATACAAATAAAATTTTATTGGATGGAATTGAATAAATGGTAGGCGGCACGGTGGTGTAGTGGTTAGCACTGTCGCCTTGCACCTCCAGGGTCCGGGTTCGATCCCCGGCCAGGCTCGTTTCCGGTCTCTGTGTGCATGGAGTTCGCATGTTCTCCCCGTGCTTGGTGGGTTTCCTCCGGGTACTATGGTTTCCTCCCGCAAAGACATGTAGGTTAGGTTAACTGGCGTTCCCAAATTGCCCGTAGTGTGTGTGCCCTGCGATGGATTGGCACCCTGTCCATGGTGTACTCCGCCTTGTGCCCTAAGTCTCCTGGGATAGGCCACAGGCCCCCCGTGACCCTGAATACAGGATTAAGCGGTATAGAAGATGAGTAAATTAATGGTAACATAAAGTGCCTTTGAAACAAAACATAATCACTTGAAAAAACAATTTGTTTTGGAGATAATTTTTAAAAACAAATATTTATTGTATATACAGTATAAAACATCTTTAGTGCTTGCTTAGCCAGCATTATAATCTGATGGAAGAACGGACTGAGAATTTTATTTAAGGAATCAGATTGACATTAGTGAAAAGGGTAACCAGTAGATTAGCATTACAACGAATAGGGAGTGCTGTTCTGCTATATGCTAACACGAAGAGTTTCGATGTTTGCAACATTCCTACTTGAATGCCGGTCTAAATCTCACCACCAGTCGTTGAGTGCGTGGAGTCTGCATGCTCTCACCGTGCTTGTCGGGTTTCCTCAGGGTACTCTGGTTTTCTCCTACAGATGAAGACATGTACTGTAAGTTGATTGACAGTTCCAGATTTAGTGTGTGATCGTACTCTGCAATGGATTGCCACCCCATCCAAGATGTACTGTATACTGCCCCAGTTTGCTGTGAAAGGCCCCCGACCTCCCCATAACCCTACACAGGAACAGAAGATGAATGAATAGATGCATGAAAGCCTGCTAGGTTTAAATCTTATTAAGATGTACTTTTAATAATGTAATCAAATGTAATTTTATTTCACAGCGTTTTTATTAACAAAAAAGCTTTAGCTGTGCTGTTCAGTTTCCCTCTGTCCCAGTGTAACAGCGGAGAGGTGTGATCTGTTTGCCCAGCAGGTGGCTCACATCCCTCCCCTTTCCCATTGCCCTGTAACAACACTCTACACACAGAAACACAACAGTGTCCTGACTACTAGAAGTGGTTTGTTTATACTGAGCAGTCGATTTCATATCCATCACGACAGTGTGCTGGGGGAAAGGGTCAGTGGTTAATCATTCAGTGGTAGCGGAGGCACCTTTCGGTCATGTTATTCACTTATCCAGGCTAATTAACGATTAATAAAAAAAAATCACGATTTCGATTCATACATACATGACGCATACATCCTGTATGTATTTCCCCGCATTTAGATCGCACCTCATTCACGAATTCACTTATTTACTTGACAAACAATCCCAGATTGCTGCATCAGTCATCACAGCTGTCACTCACATGACGTGTAACAAGCTAAACATGCTAACCAGTAATCAGGAGTTGGGGTAGTGTGTGTTTTTTTATTTTATTTTTTTATTTATGCCAAAAACAGATTTTTTTTTTGTTGTTGTTGTTGTTTGCTTAAACGCTCATTAATTCCTTCAAACTCACACTTGCTTTGTGCTCAAACTGTATAAATATCACAACAAGCTGCTCACTGAATTCCAGTCAATCATAAGCTTTTTTATTTTTTTATTTTTTATTTTTATTTTTTTACATTCTGACAACCTGTTTCTGATTTACTCCTTTTAATGGTTTATGTGTCTGCTCAATGTGTATAGGTGTGTCAAACACCTTTGCAGCATTAAGCACCGCGAGCTTCCTCGTGGACTGCAAAAAAAAACAAAATATTATGTTTACGTTTCCAATCTTGAAAAATGAAAAATTAATCACTATGCCAGAAGAGAAGTTAATCTAACCTCAAATGTCATAGTAAACTATAACAGTACGAATAAGATGAGAATAAATAAAACAAACAAAAACAAATAATCATTTGCAAGTTATTTAAGGTGAATTAAACCTTTTGATAGAGCACATTTTAAGCACATTTTGAGTCACTATATCTTAAAGATAAATGTTGTAAAATTGACCTGAACAAGACATCGCTACCACTATGCTAGAAAGATTTTATGCTAAAAAAAATGCTTTGTCAAAATGCTTGGTTTGTAATATACCATGAGAATGGTGAGAACCGTGAATCTAATGGCAGAAAACCTTCTCCCACCACCACCACCACCATTTTTGATACTTTCACCATGAGGCAACGTCTAAGCCGTTTGGAAGAGGCCTATACGGGATTTTTTCAAATTGGTTGTTGTTTTTTTTATTGCCCCAAGGAACATTTTTTCCCAATGCTTAGGCCTTGTCCAGACATACAGTACATGGGTATTTTAGTTTTTTATTTTATTTTTTTGGTCCACACATAAACCTCATCATTAAAATAAGCTTTATGGAGAACTCCTTCCAGGGTGAAGCTATTTAAAAACTTTTTTTAGTGTTGATATGTAGACAGGAAAGCTGTGTTTAGTGCTTGTAAATGTGTTTGCCACGGGCATCATATCTCCTGTGCTTGATATCTGAGCACGGCATATTCAGTGGACTTGTTTTTAGGCCTCTGAATGGCCAACGTGGCCTTATATTGGCGTTTTGTATGCTGGTTTTGATATGCTTTGAAAGTGTGTTTTATGTTTCCATTCAGTTTTTTATTATTATTTTTTTTTATTCCAGGACAAATTCCTGGTTGTTCAGTATAAGGAAACAGTTTAAGATCACTATCTTATAACAGCACGCTTTGCCTTATTTTCTTCTTTTCATTATAATACCAACCTGGTTTCATGAACACTCACTCACTCATCATCTATACCGCTTTATCCTGTAATCAGGGCTGCGGGGGGCCTGGAGCCTATCCCAGGAGACTAGGCACAAGGCGGGGTACACCCTGGACAGGCCAATCCAATGCAGGGCACACACACTCACTCATTCACACACCACGGGCAATTTGGGAACACCAATTAACCTAACCTACATTTGGATGGCGGGAGGAAACCGGAGAACCCGGAGGAAACCCACCAAGCATGGGGAGAACAGGCAGACTCCATGCACAAAGAGACGGGACTTGAACCTGGCCGGGGATCGAACCCGGACCCTGGAGGTGCAAGGCGACAGTGCTAACCACTACACCACCGGGCCGCCTACAGTATGTCATGAATAATAAGTCAGATTTTTTACATTCAGTTTCTTCCAAAATATTTTAAAAATCTGATTTAGCTCTAAACTAGCCTCTGCTCTAAACTAGCCTCTGTATATTTTCATATTTTTTTCGTAGTTTTATTTTTAAAGTGATGGTACAAAGTAAAAAATGTAATAAAAATGATGTTTGTGTGTTTAAGTGGTGAGTTGAGGTGTCATGGTGAAGTCTATGATGTACAGCTCTTTTTTTTATGTTTGGGTTCTCCGGGTATGATATCACTTTTGAGAATCAATTTGCAAGGCAAGTGTAGGCAGTGAACAAGATAATGCACTCTATTAGAAAGTGTACAGATCGTCTTTATAGTCTCACACACCCTCAATCAGGGATATATAGGGAGAGCTAAGAGAGAGAGACAGAGAGAGAGACGAGACTGGAGGTGAAAACTGAAAGTGAGCAATGCGTTGGGTTTTTGTGGAAGCATATTACATTACGAACCAAGTGAGAGTGAAAATGAGCGAGCTTCTGCATCCTGCCCATCTTGCTCTTGTTGCCATGGTGATCTTCTTTCTGAGATCGGTCACTCCTGCTAAAGTATGGGTTTAAACAAGGGAGGGTACAGCTGCCGAAATGAGGAAGGATCCAAGCCAGGGACACAGTGCTAACATCCACACTATTAATCTGTCCCATTTCTGCCTCTCTCTCTCTCTCTCTCTCTCTCTCTCTCTCTCTCTCTCTCTCTCTCTCTGTCTCTCATGTAGAACTCATTTGTTCTCATGCAGACTTTCTGTAGATCTTCATATTTTCTAACTATGTATCTGACGATTCGTTTATGATGTTCTGTTACTGTGATTTAAAGTAGAGGACAGATCAGACGTGCAGCTTGGACATTTACACAGCAACACTCAGACAATGATCTCCTTTTTGCTGTCGGATTTATTTTTGTTGTCAAGTTGGCAGTTTTGTTGTTTGGTGGCGGTATGCAGATGCATCAGCGCTGTCCGATAGAATCAAGCGCTTTTTTTTTCTTTTTTTTTTGCCTGCAAGTGTGATGAATGCTGTGTCTGCATGATGTGTTTGTTTTTACCCAAAATGTCTATTCTAAGTTCTAAGGTCCTGAAGGGTTTTACAACGCCGCTGATCAAGGACAAAAAAGATTTTCTTGTTTGTGATTGCTGTTACCACGCTTACAGTAATTACAGTTTTTAATATAATAAATAATGGAAATAGTTCTTGTTTGTTTCTCTCTTTAACTGGAAAATCCTTTGGCCACTTTTCCATATCACAAAACTTAAACATAGTCCTTAGTGTTACAAGGAGACAAAGAAATGTTTTTTTCTACCATATCCAAAAACCACACCTTTAGCATGTTTTATGCGGTAGAGAGAACAAGGGCATTAATATAAACCTGTGATTTCACTTGCAGCAGGAACTAATGTCTGCGCCACAGACCTTCTGACTGATCAGATCCAACATAATTATGCCCTTTAAACCAGCTGTGATTTAAATCTTTTGTGATTTGTCACTTGTGAACAATGGAAAGCACTTTGCTGGTCTGCTGCAGTGATGTAAAACAAGCCCTAGATAGTTAAGTAAATGCAGTTCATGAGTGCTAAAAGCTTGGCTATCTGTTACTCTTGCATTTGCTCAGTAACTGTGTAGTTCTTTTGATGGTCCACCTTAAAGCACCTCCTCTGGAACAGGAGCTAAAATCAGCTCTGTTTTCTTCAGTGGAAAATATGCAATGTTCCAAGTTGAGTTGTAATGGACCATAGTTGATACGTGATCTGTACAGATTGCTCCCAATGATGAACCACTTCTAAATTGCAAAGTTTAGAAGTCAAATTATGAAATACAGTTTTGGCCTTATTTCTGAGTCTAACTCAGTTTTTTTCCCCATGCGCACAGACTATTGACTATTTCTAAATTTCTATTGCATTTGTTTAGCTTGCTCCGACACACTTTCTCATGCACATGTGTGGTTTTGTTTGCTTGAACGTTCTCTCTCATACTTGTTTTGTGTTCCCTAGAGTTTCTAGATCATACTGACTAACTTGAATGAAAAATAGACGTATTATTGTTATTATTATTATTATTATTATTATTATTGTTATTATTATTATTATTATTTTACTGTGAGTTTGGAAAGATCCTGAATGTACTGTACAATTTAGCTGAAAGTGGGAAGTGATATCGTTCAGAATTTAGCAAATTGTACCAAAAATAAAGTATAACACTGTAATCGTCATATCAAAATGACGAGCCACATTTTAATAATATAATGCCATCTAATAAAAATAATGTGATCGTTCTTGTTATAAAAAAAAAATCACTGTATCACTTTCTAGTGCCTTTACTCCTTCCTTATGGAGGAAGTGAAGCCCCTGGCACTTTATCGCTTGCTCAGGTCAGACGGTTCAGTCAGTAGCACAGACAGCACAAAGAGATTAAAAACCGGCTTCTATCCAACAGAGCTTTTCCTCTGTACCTCCGCCTGTCAATCAGTCCATCCCGACGATAAGACAAGCAGACGGGGAAACGAGAGATATGGAAAAATGTTATCTGACTGAAGCTTTTGGACTTAACTGATTCAATGGACATGACTACAGGATGTACCTCGTCTCACGTTCACAACACTGCACTGAACACTCAGTAGTAATGAGAATATAATAAGTGAGAAATTGAGAAAGCATCACAGTGAGAAGGAGTCATGAGGAGAGTCCTGTGCGAACCAAACAGCTGTGTGTGTACTGTGTGTGTACTGTATGCATAACACAAATTCAAATTTTTGCCTGATGATAATTCTGAGGACATGGACACTTCTTCCAGTAGCCTTTGCTTCCCCTAGAGCTTCATTCACTGGCTCTGATTGGCTCACCTTTGATACGTAGGAAAACATCTAACCTACAAGCAATGACCGAGTTCTTGTAACCACTCAGTAGACTTCCTGTAAGTTTGGGTTTATCAGTAAAGGTCAGGACGCTTAACCTAACAAAGTTCTAGAAAAATGCTTTCCAGTGTCTCTTCTTATTCTCCTTTTTCTTATTATTATAGTTTATAGTTTACAGAAAAGTATGTACATAGGACATGTCTCATTGTAACATTGGCTTCCACTGTAGCTCTCATGCTTGACCCCTGTACTTCTGCCACGCCTTTTATTAAAAACCTGTGCTGGCGACTTTGTTTGCGTAAAATTTAAGTGCACACTCATGAGAGCGTATAAAAAATGTATAGCGCCATGAACTAATGACTTTTTTCAAGGTCGATTTTTTTTATTACTTTTTTATTTTTATCATATAAGGTCATTTCCATTTAAATTTCTTCTCTTCAATTGGGTCAAATGAAAGCCTATATGTTACCTCAAGCTTGGCCAAATTCACTAAATATCTTTTTAAATATCTTTAATGTCTAATGTCAAAATATCTACAGTACAAACGTGCCAAGTTTACAGTTTTCTTTTTATTTTTATAAATATATAGATAACCTACCTTTTAGGTTCTATCCATCTTTTTTACCCTTTATCTATTTCTGCATCCCTATTTTACTCTTTAACTTTGCTTGTCTTTATTTCAGGTCCTCCAAGGCCCACCCTGGTCCTGTCGTCCACATAAGTGATAACCCAATGGATGAAGGCAAGGTACTGTACGATTCTCTCCAGTTTCTTCGACTCTGGACTGACCCACAGCATGTCCACAGTCTCCAGGACTAACTGTTTCTGGTGGAAATGAAGCACTACTTCATATAATAAGCCTGTTTTCTTTAACTGTGTGTAATAATGCCGTTTTCGTTGTGATTATGAAAAAAAAAAGAGTTTTAAAGCAGTATTTGAACATATAAGTCTTCAAATGCAGTGTCAAAGAAGATAAGATTCGTTCTGTGTGATTACACAAAATGAGTTAGTTCTCCTTAACATTTCTCTCTTTATTGCTGCCATAGCAACAACTAGAAGCACAAACAGAGGTGGCATTACTAAAAGAAAAATCTTTTAAACTCAACAACATGATCATTTAATTCTTCCTTTGGTCTCTTGAATGATCAACTGATTAAAGCTCTTGCAGTAAAGTCAATAAACGACCCTCGTGGTGATTCAAACTGTCAAATTCTGCTTCACATTATAGTTCAGTAGGTGCCGTTATTGCACCAACCGCTCATAAAGATGAAGAAGTGATGGTCTTGGAGACATACTGAAGAAGTATTTACTGAAGCACCAAAAACTGGTATATTTTGAACGAATTTGTCAGAAAGTGTGAATCAGTTCTGAATCGAACACTGACCCGTCAATATGGTAAATCAGGTTGACCCACAATAGATCAATTAAATCACGCAGCTCTACTGGTGATGCATGAGGAGTGATAAATGATTGATACTTCAGGGTTATAGTGCTATGAGGAATGCCACAGATCTTTGACCTCAAGTTCGTTTTATTTGCACCCAGTATTGCATCCAGCATGATGCAACCACACACAAAAAAAATGTAATGGCGCTTGAGACCATTAAATATGACTACTAATTAATTTCATGTAGTCCCTCTAGAGTCTTCTTCCCACACACATTATTGTTCCATGACCTCGCTTGAGTAGTTCCTGGCTTCATGAATTTGTGCTCACAATTAATTACTAATCAGCACATGATCCAAATTAAAAGTCAAATGCAATATAATAGGATATGCAGGATCAATGAAACAAAAGCTAGGACTATTCATGCAACGGTAAATTAGTAATAAAACAAAGGTTATATGATATATCTTATATCATGCAAAAATCTTTAGTAATCTTGGCTATCAAATAGTTGCATGATTAAAAGTTAAAAAGCCAGATCGCTTATATATACAGTACAGACCAAAAGTTTGGACACACCTTCTCATTCAAAGAGTTTGTATTATGGCAAGAAAAAAGCAGCTAAGTAAAGAAAAACGAGTGGCCATCATTACTTTAAGAAATGAAGGTCAGTCCTCAAGTGCAGTCACAAAAACCATCAAGCGCTACAAGGAAACTGGCTCACATGCGGACCGCCCCAGGAAAGGAAGACCAAGAGTCGCCTCTGCTGCGGAGGATAAGTTCATCCCAGTCACCAGCCTCAGAAATCGGCGGTTAACAGCAGCTCAGATCAGAGAGCAGGTCAAAGCCACACAGAGTTCTAGCAGCAGACACATCTCTAGAACAACTGTAAAGAGGAGACTGTGTGAATCAGGCCTTCATGGTAAAATATCTGCTAGGAAACCACTGCTAAGGACAGGCAACAAGCAGAAGAGACGCGTTTGGGCTAAAGAACACAATAAAGAACACAATAAAGAAAACTCTTTGAATGAGAAGGTGTGTCCAAACATTTGGTCTGTACTGTGTATATATATATATATATATGTGTGTGTGTGTATATGGGTACATGGGTTAATCTCTACCTTTCAACACACACGATATCCTGTTTCGTCATAGTGTTTGATTGTTATAATAATGATGTACTGTCTTTTCTTTCCTTAATATGGATTTGTACAGTAGTTGTAGTAGCACTAATAATAGGGATATTGACTCTGTATACACCCTTTCTCTGCACAAGACAGCTGATGGTCTAAAGCACATAAGGAAGGCAAGAAATGTCACAAATTAACTTAACAAAACCGTTCCAGGTAATTACCTCATAAATCAGATGAGAGTGTGCCTAAAATATAAGAGACATTCTGGGTTGTTTAACACTTTTTTTTGTTTACTGTATAGTTCCATATGTACTCTTTCATAGTTTGGATGTCATCAGTATTAATTAATGTTGAAAAAAAAAAAAAAACAATCCACACTTTTTGCAAATTCTATAGAAATGTCTCGCTGTCCACACAGTGTATAAGAACTGAATAAATCCTTTGTGATGTTACCTATACTTGGGTTTTCTGAATAAATGGGCACATGGATGGAAGGAACGGAGCCTAGCTGTTGGTTGGAACACAAGTACTTACCTCAAGTACCTCTAGCTATTGTAGCTAGGTTAGCTTAAATGCTAAGCTGGATAATGTTCATTTAAATAAGAATGAAATGTGTCTGTCGCTAATGCTGTCTTTTTAATGCACATTTCTGTGCACACTCACTCAGTCACCCAATCTTAAGTCCCTGGCACATAATTCACTTTCAGTCCTTGTCGTTTCTGATCTGTAATATGGCGTCTGGATGTATGACACTGATTTTTTTTTTTTTTCTTTCTGTCTGTCTTTTGTGTCTGTTTTTTTTTTCTTCTTTTTTTCTTTTAGCTCATAATAGGATTTGAGTCTGGCATTGTGGTGCTCTGGGACCTGAAGTCAAAGAAGGCAGACTACCGCTATACTTATGATGAGGTTGGTGCGATCTTCCTCCTTACCGAGGTCTCCGAGGTCTGTGACAGCGCTGGTTTTGCTGAAATAAAATTTTTTTTTTTATAAAAGATCAAATATTTGTAAAGGATTTTATATATAAATATCTGAGAGAGCCCGCCAATAGTATTTGACTTGAATTTTAAGAGAGTTCTCTTGTCCATAAATAGATAGATAGATAGATAAGCCATAACATTATGACAACCATCCTAATGTAGGGTTCCCCCCTTTTGCCACCAAAACAGCAAAGTACTGTGTGTTTTGACACCTTTTTATGTGAACCAGCATTAACCTTTTTTTAACAATTTGAGCTACAGTAGCTCTTCTGTTGGATCGGACTACACTCCCACTACACGCATCAAGTGAGCCTTGGCCACCCATGACCCTGTCACCTGTTTACTTGTTTTTCCTCACTTGGATCACTTTTGATATGTCCTGACCGCTTCTCTGCAGTCAAACGGGACTTGTTGGGACTGGGACAAACCAGGTAATGAATTTTCTGGTGAATGAAGGCGTGAAACCGAGATTCAGAGTCGACTTCATGCACAGTACGGTGCTGAGACTCTTAGCAGCAATAAAACATCCGAACGGTGCAAACGTTTTGAGGAAAGCTGTTCGTCTGTGAACATCAATCCTGGCCGAGGTTGCTCAGAGCCCACTGCAGTCGTTGCTGTAAACATTCCGCGAGTGGGATACCTTGTCAGCAGCTTGCAGAAATGATGCATCTGTCTGTGGGAACCCAATTATTCAAGAACACCACCTACACATTGCAGGAACTTGACTGGAAGTTTCCTTTGCTCCAAGCCATTTCCACATGTTTGCGCCATTTAAAGGAGTTCCTGGGAGGCCAGGGTTTCAGAAGTGAAGCAGGCAGTCTGATCATGGCTCCGTCATTGTGAGGACATTCTCTCTCTACCTTGATGGTATCCAAGCACTAGTTAAACGCTGGGATAAGGGCATTAGGGTAGTAGGGTGTTATATAGAGAAATAAAGGAAGTTTTTACTCTTGTAACGGTGTTCTTTTATTCTGCACCATCTAGTGTCCTGGTTTGACGTGAACACCCCTTGTAGATATGCTTCTTGTTTTGTCAGGCAGTGTATGTCCAGGTGTCTAAGGCTAATAAAATGGCCTAAGCACAAAACATTTTACGCAGCGCATAGACAGCAGCATATTTTATATAAGGAATTATTAACATACCTCTCAGAAAGAGACACAAGAGTACAGAGTGCTGCTTGAGTTTACACAGATTTGATGACCTTTGTCAACAGTGGCAGTCAACTTACATTAATCATTACATACTACATGTGGAGCCTAAGGCCGAGCACAGCACAAGGGAATTGAACACTCACACACAGAGTCAGATCACATCTGTCTTCCTCTCTTGTGTGTCTCCTTTCTGTCTCCTTCATCCCCCTTCTCTCTCTCTCTCTCTCTCTCTCTCTCTCTCTCTCTCTCTCTCTCTAATGCTTCTACAGGATTCATTTGTATATGATATCCATATAAATGTTTGGGAGTGAGGTCAGGACTGTACAGGGGATGTGGCGATAACCCCAAGGCAGACTTCCTGTAATGTGCAAGTGGTGTTCGTGATTTATGGTGTGTATAGTTCCGACAGCCAGATGCATTTCTTCTGCAAGTGACAAGTTATCCATCGATTTTAAAGGACCAGACGTTCCACTTGTTCATGGGAGCGACTGCAGTGGGCTCCGAGCCACTGCATTCACAGATGTACGGCCTTCTTTAAAACATTTTCACCACTAAAAGATTTTACTTTGGCTAAGAGTCTCATCACAGTACAGTCTACTTTAAATGTCAATCAATTTTACTCCTTCATTCACAAGAATGCTCAAGAAGAATCTCAAGTTCCCGTTTGACTTCGACACCCTTAATGTTTAAAGCTGTACTAGTGCAGAAAACCGCTGTCTTTTGGTTTTTGCATTGTTGTTAATCCTGTGGGAGGATTTGTTGGTTTTGGTCTGGGTGGTGTTGATGGTGATGCTGTTGGGGTCAGTGGTCTGTTAAATTAATTCCTTAACATTAAAACAGATACTTAGAAAACTCTTTATATTACCACATAGGGAAATAAAGCAGGCTTCAGCCCCAGGATGTTGTTGGTATTGCTGTAATTGGCCGATGTTGGGGTAGGTGGTGATATTACTACAGTGGTACCTCGACATACGGTACAAATGCCCCACCTTGTGAATTTTTTCGCACATGCATGAAAAATGTCCAAAGCGAGTTTACATATTTTTTTTGTGGGTCTTCTTTCGGATTTTGTGCAAGATTTAGTGAAGACATAAAGAAAATGGAGCCACTTAGTTTTTAAAGCAGCCAGTGCAAAGAGGAAGCATTAATGACCTTTTAAGTGAGGTTTAATGTCTGTCTATTTCATATTTTACATGTCTTTACTAAATATATTGGTTATCTTTATATGCAAGATTATGATTACAGTGTTGAAAGTTGTTAATATTAGTAACATTTTTGGGTGGACGGTACCATGTTAACGCATACCATGTACTGATTTTCATATCGATCTGGTTTGCTCAGGTTCCTGTGGTGTGGATGTTGGTGTAAGTGATGTCTTGGTTTATTTGGTTTAGATGTTATTTCGGTTAGTGGTGGTAAGTGATGCAGGAGGTGTAGTACGGTAGTTGTCGTCCTGAAGGTTGACGTGTGGATGCATGTGGTGAGATGACGAAAGGAGGGGAGAAAGGTGGCATCAGAAGTAAAGGACTTTTAGACAGATGGTGACGTGTGTGTGTGTGTGTGTGTGTGTGTGTGTGTGTGTGTGTGTGTGTGTGTGTGTGTGTGTGTGTGGTGATAAATATGAGGTAACTGAGTGTTGCCCTGATCGCTGCATCACATTGATGGAAGGGCTTAAAGCCACTTAATGAAAGCCTCTTCCAAGAATTATTCATCATTCTGCTTCTTGTCCAGCCAGCCTTCACCATCTGGTCCTGTTACCAAAGTAGAAAACGTTGCATTAAGCAGAAATGGGTGGATTTGATTTCAGAGATACTACTATAAAGCTTTTGCTACACAGACGTTTCAGGTAGCAACTAATAATAATTTTCCTTTATTTCAGTTAATTATCTCCTTAAGGTCTAAGGATGCTTCCAGTTATTATTTATTAATGATATTTATTAATATTTATTATACGTCACCTCTGTTCCTGGGTATACTGGACGAGAGATAGGAATACTGTACATACTCACAATTCAAGTCATGCCACGACATTGCATTATTTACTCATACTTACACATACACATATCTTACTGTACATGTAGTACCCGTTAGAGTTCTACATATGGTACAGTATATAAATGTACAGCATCCTTTTAACGATTTTCTTTTCACTATATTTCCAATAGAATTCGCTCGCCTGCCTTCACATGCATATAAACTTGAATACCGTCCCATTCTTAATCCATAGGGTTTAATTAATATGATGTTGGCCCATCCTGTAACAGCTTCAACTCCTCTGGTAATAGGCTTTCCACAAGTGTGCACTGTATATGGAATCTTTTGACCATTCTTCTGCAACAGAAGCGCATTTGTGGAGTCAGCATCTGATGTTGGACGAGAAGGCCCTGCTCGCAGTCTCTCCGCTCAGATTCATCCCAGAGGTGCCGTGTTGAGTTGAGGTCAGGTCTCTGTGCAGGACAGTCGAGTTCTTGCACACCAAACTCGCCCGTCTTCTCTTTATGGACCTTGCTTTGTGCACTGGTGCGCAGCCATGTTGGAACTGGTTGTTTTTCTTGAGTTGGACTCAGCCCTTTACGTCCAGTGAAAGAAATTCTTAATGCTTCAGCATACCAAGATATTTTGGACAATTTCATGCTTCCAATTTTGTGGGAACAGTTTGGGGACGGCTCCTTTCTGTTCCAACATCTGTTGGCAAGCATCTGTGCACTGTCATGTAAACATCAACTTTCTGCATTTATGTTATTAATATGCGATTTTTTTTTTTTATGTTTATCTCTCAGCTTTGCCCAGGAGATGTTTTCTATACAACCAATTAATTACAACCATCATGTAACACTTAATACAGAACATTGCTACAGTCTGTTATTGTTTATTTCTGGCTCTCCGTGTCTCCCTGTGGGCCATCAAGTTCCCTGAACATCAACAGCCCAGCTTTAATTGGGCCTCGGAGTAAGTGTTGCTGTGTGTGCATGTGTGTGTGTGTGCGTGTGTGTATGTGTGTCTCGGAGTGTGTGTGAGACGGGGAAAAGTCCCTATGTACTTGTATATGTCCCATGACTGCAGAAAAAGAGCACAGAAGAGCAATCCTGTCCTCCAGTCCCGATGTTTTTCCATCAGCGTTGTGTGATTTGTCATGCAGGTCTAACACTCGGCGCTGTGTGTGTTCTGTTCGCTCGCTCTCATGAGTATTATACAAATTGCTTAGCTCTTCATAATGACTTGTGCGTCTGCATGAAGGTGTGTGATGTAAGTTGATTTTACTGAGATATAAACCACACCTCAGTCCCTGATGCTCCTGTAATGATGTTGCAGCTGTTTCATTGATTAGTTCTGGTGGTTCTTGGCAGCTATCGGGAATAAGGTCTGAGCACGATTAAGCTACGCAGGAGGAGACTCTGTTTAATTAGAATGTAATAAGCACTCTGTTTCACCTTTCTCATCTACTGAATCCTTAGTCGTTCTTTCCCTCGCTCCGTCTCTTTGGGAGCGTCTGATGGTGGCTGTGCTGTTGAGGTTTTTTCGATTTGAAGTGCGAGCTTGTAATCTCTTCATGTTTGCAGCACACTGCCTCTAAACCTCTGTGGGGGGAAAAAAAATTCTCAATTTATTCTCAGTTGCTGACCTAATGTAGGTCTCTGCGTGGAAAGAATGTTCTTCAGATGAAGAAGTGTGGTAAATGTGCAGCATAACAAAAGGATGTGTCTGATGCAGAGTGTGTGTGAGTGTTAAAAACAAGCAAGGCACAAATTTCTTTATTTCAGATTAATGAATTCTGTGCAGTGTATATATACTGCATACATTTTATTTATAGGAAGCAGGAAATTTGGAGTGATTATTGTGCTCTTGATGGTGTGAAGGTGAATTAAATACTCTCCATTTGGTTTGGAAGCTTTGAGAGAAAATGTGTGTCGCAGTAAAAGAAATAATGAGTAAGACCATGAAATATACTGTATTCTCGTAATCTAGCTTTGAAGTTATAGTTTGAGATTTTTCAAGTCGGTTTTAAAAATAAAAAGTGAGGTGCATATAAGTACATTACAATCAGTCTTGATCGTTATAAGTTTTCCTGCTCGGCACACTGATGGTGAAATTTGTCAACTGGAAAGTGAGCACAATGTAAGTCACTGTGGCCAAATTCCACACACATCATTCCGTGCAAAACTGCATTCCAAACTTAAGCTGAGGCTCATATAAAGCTTGTGTTACATTGTGTTTAGTACAAATTTAACTCTTTTCTTTCCATGGAAAGAGCTGTATGGCTAAGCAGTACTTGCCATGCAACTACTTGTGGTTTGAAATTGAAGTTACATTTGGACTAAACATGTCAAAACTTTGAAAGGTACCAAACTGACTTGGCTCAAGAATACTGCGGTACCTTAAAATAAATTTTAGGTGGACTTTGGAATGCATTTTTGCACGGAATAACAGTTTTGGTTTAAGAGAGACTTAAAACTATCCCTGAGGTACAGCGTAACTACCTAGATTTTCTAAACCATGTGATAAAAAGTACCATGGTCTGATGAGAACAATATTTGGTGTACAGCTAAAAAGATGGTTTAGCTCAAACCAAGAGAACTTATCGCCCCCAAAGAATACCACACCCATCTTTGGGGGATCGATCGGTGACTGGAGTTTTTGACTTGATCAGAAATGACCGGTGACCATCTACAGCAACCCATCCAGTTTCGATCATGCTCGGACCGTTGGAAAATTTGGCATGTTTAATCTCTTAGATTAAGTACTGTTTGAAAATCATCTGGCTAGAGCTTACCTCCCCCGGGTGCTAGCCAGTGTCTCATTTTCAGATGGATTTTATAAATACTTTTGCCTTATTTTGAGTGAGAGACAAATTTGTATATATATGGAAAATTCAACTGTTTGTTCTTATATATATAAATAAATGTATAACAAACAGTTGAATTTTCCATTTAAGAAAAAAATATAATAATAATAATAATAATAATAATAATAGTAATAATAATGTGCCAGTTTGAGCCACATTGCCATATTATTATTTCACACATATTCTACAAATCAAGGTTATAAGCATTGAACTATGAATAATAACTATGAAAACAAAATGTGACCCTGTTCCCCATCTCCAGCTACAGCACATGGGGTCATGACCACAAAATATAGAACGCAATATATTACTACATGCACAAATACTGAAGCATCTGCTCTCCGATTATTAGATGTTTTGTAAGCAGGGGGCAATAGTCATATACAGGTAATTTAATCATGATCTATTTCATACTATGTTAATAATGGACCTTTCACTTTTCTTTTCATTCTTGTCTCTCTCTCTGTCTCTCTCTCTCTCTCAGGCGATCCATTCTGTGGCCTGGCACCATGAGGGGAAGCAGTTCATCTGTAGTCACTCAGATGGCACACTGACCATATGGAATATAAAGTCCCCAGCCAAGCCTGCACAGACAATCACCCCACATGGTGAGAGGCAGATGTATTAATCCTCTGCAAAGATCATGTGCCACACCATAGAGCATTTTTATGGCAGTTTTTACAGCAGACGTCAAGACGTGAATTTTATTGCCAGTTACGCAGTCTGGCCTAATGGTGTTTTTAGGTTCATGAATTTTCACTTGACTTAATCTCCCTCCTAAAAACACCCACATACATGCACACCCATTCACGCAAAACAAATGATATAATCTATAATAATTCGAGAAGATATACCAGGTAGCTCTGTGAAGTGGATCGCCCACCTTATACAGTCATTTGATTTCCTGAATTTTAAACTCGTGTTGTGCAGTAACCATCTATTTATTTCTTTATATATTGGTAATTTTGTACAGTCATTTTCTTAAGCTACAGATGGAAAGTGAAGTTAATGTCCCCTTTAGTGCACCACATGCTTTTCCGTCTTAGAGGAATATTGTAGATGCACCTTTAGAGACCCTACATAAACTACAATCATAATCATAGTCAATCATAATGAGACAGAGAGAGAGAGATGGAAACAGAAGCAGGGAACTTTATATCAATTTATCTTTAATTGTCTTCTAGAATGATGGCAAACACAGAGGGATTTCTTTAAGTAAATGTGGCCTTAATTTATTATGCTAATGCCTGTTTTACCTGATGGCTAGGAATGAATATGTTTTCGGCCACAATGCTTACTGCCACATAAAGTTTTAAATGTAAAAGGGTAGTGATGATGAAAGAGAATGGGGCAAATGCAGGAGGATGAGGTATTTCAGATTAATCTGCTCTGTTTTGGTTTTTAGGAAAGCAGCCCAAGGATGGAAAGAAGCCAGAGCCATGTAAACCCATCCTCAAAGTAGAGTACAAGACAACGAGGGCAGGGTAAAGTGTACAATGCCTATAAGTAATGGGACATACTGTATACTAGTCTACTGACACATACTCACACAGACACTTAAAAAGCATCTAAGCCTTTCGAATTACAGTCACCAGTCATGCTGTTTGTATTTGCATGTGTGTGCAGGGACCCGTTTATGATCCTGTCCGGCGGTCTATCGTACGACACGGTCGGTCGGCGGCCATGTTTGACTGTTATGCACGGGAAGAGCACCGCGGTGCTGGAGATGGACTATCCTATCGTAGACTTCCTCACACTCTGTGAAACGCCATATCCTAACGGTAAAGCTTTCTCAATAACACCCACATTTTCATCTGCCGCTTTCTCCTGCTTCTGTCTGTAGAAATCAGTGACTTTATCTCGGCTTGAGTGATTTCATTTTGCATTAATGTGCTGTTGTTCTCTTTCCTCAGAAGGCATCCATCCTTTTGGTAGATTTTATGAATAATCACGCAGCCAATTCCGAACCTTTCTGTCAGCATTTCTTTTTAGTCAGTATTTCATTGAGAGCAGTGTGAGCTGAGTGTACTTCTCGCTCAGCGGGGAGGACGAACGAAAGCGCCACTGCTGCTGCCGCCGGTGGCAGTGCATTGTTCATTCTGCCTGCTTTTTGTTTTTAATTGATTTATTAATCTATTTATTCAGTTAATGGTAGTCATTCAGGAAATTTTGCCAGTGCTCAGGGTCACAGAGTTGTTTTATTTCTCACCATTCCAACCAGCAGTACCTGCTGATATCTATTCTGATGTTTAGAAAGAAAGGTCCACCTGAGCATTATTACAAAACATAAATGAATAAAACTGTTTTTCTTTTTTTTTCCTCTATGCCTGTCCACCTTATACAGATTTTCAGGAACCTTATGCTGTAGTTGTCCTTCTAGAAAAGGATTTAGTTGTTATTGACCTCGCACAAAATGGGTATGTGCTTATTTCCATTATTTATTTACGTATAGTGCATGCCTGTGACTGTACAAGTAATCTAATCCTTTTTTTTTTATTTATTTTTTATTTATTTTTTTTATACAGTTACCCGAT
The DNA here is from genome assembly GCA_011419295.1 of Clarias macrocephalus. NCBI lineage: Eukaryota > Metazoa > Chordata > Actinopteri > Siluriformes > Clariidae > Clarias > Clarias macrocephalus. Next base: position 23,290 of record JAAGKR010005224.1, on the reverse strand, counting down.
CTTTGAGAACCCCTACCCCTTGACCATCCACGAGTCTCCAGTGACGTGTTGTGAATATGTTGCCGACTGTCCCGTAGACCTCATTCCTGCACTTTATTCAGTTGGCTCCCGCCAAAAACGTCAGGCCTACAGCAAAAAGGTGCGAAAGCACGCAAGCGCCGTCTCATGCAGCCAATGTGCTTTAGAATGACGTGTGATTTTATGTGTTTTATCTAAGGGATGAGAATTTGTCTTTCCTGTCATTTATAGCTCTGCATGCTATCTAGTACTAATGTAGTGTTCAGATGTGACATGGATCTATTGCCAGTCTAATGTAGACTGTCTTATCAAACCTCAGAATCAAGTCCTTGACCACTAAGCGTTACAGTAACATCTGTTCTCAATGGAGGTTGTTTCAAGCTAAAAATGTTCACTTCAAATACACACAAGCTCCACTCCAGAGGTGTGTGCCAATTCCTTATGTGCGTGTGTACCCTGCTGTGCAGGCCCATTGTCCCAAAATGCCTCATCTCAAGCTCACATTAGGAAGTATTTGTGCGTGTGAATAGAGGTGAGACCGTTCGACCGACTGCAAAGTTCAGTCTTTATGCTGCGAGCTGTGTCACAGCGAGAGACGCAGAACGACCCCCTTTCGGAGAGACAGCACCACGGCTTGCGCAGCACGACAGCCCTGCATACCTCCATTCAGTTTCTCAGAGCGCTTTATCGCCCTGACTAGCTTTAGCCTAGCATGTACATGTATGATCTTCTGTTAAACAAGAGCACTATTATATATAATTGCATTTAGCTCTGACATAAATGACTTACGCCTGTATTCTTTACACAGGAATGGCCTGTAAGTGGTGGGAACTGGGGCCAGGCCACCCAAAGCTATCCTGAAATAATAATAACTGGGTGAGTGTGTGTGTGTGTCTCTGTGTGCTGGAGTGAGAGTGATTAATATTGATCAGTCATAAGATTAAATCATTAAAACTACCTAGGTGTCCCTGGTCCCCTGGTACATGACTCCACCAGACATCTGGGGAGTGCTGTCTGGCACCAGGATGTTGGCAGCAGATCCTTTGTGTGCTGGGTTGTGGGGTGGGGTCTCGTTGGATTAGACTCATTTGTCCTGCATGTCCTGTGGATGCTCGATCAGGTTGGGTGTTTTTTAAGGCCACACCAACAATCTTGAACTCTTTCCCTGCTAAGCCCCTTAAACAGCAAGCTGTGGTGCACTGGATGTTCTGGTACCTTTCTATTGTGGCCAGGATTGACTTTTTAGCCAGTTGTGTTACATTGGCTCTTCTGTGGACTGGGTTGAGACGGTTTGGCCTTTGGTTGGCCTTTGGTCATCGCTGGACTGGGCAAGTCTTGGGTGACCCTGATCCTGTCACTGGTTTGCTGGTGTATAACAGATAATAAATGTTAATGTGTTAATTTTATGGCTGATCAGTATCTATCTATCTATCTATCTATCTATCTATCTATCTATCTATCTATCTATCTATCTATCTATACATTGTATACAGTCCAATGAAAAAGCATTTGCCCCCCCTCCTGAATTTTTACTTAAACGATTCAGATAATCAAACTAATTTTAATATTACACAAAGATAACCTGAGTAAATACAAAATGGAGTTTTTAATAAATTTTATTTATTAAGAGGAAAAGGCTGTTCAAACCTACCTGGCCTATGTGAAAAAGTAATGCCCCCCCCCCCCTGCCCCCTTGTTAAATCATGAATGAACTTCAACTTTTTGAAAGCTTAGATAAAGGTTATTGCCACACCCAGGTCTGATTACTGCCAGACTTGATGAATCAATCAATACTTAAAAAAAATAAAATAAAAAATCCAAGCCATTTCTAACTCTTGTGGACTTCAGTGAGCCACTGTGAGAAACATTATGCACAAATGTAGAAAACGTGAAACAGTCATGAACCTTCCCAGGAGTTCATCTGGACAACTCGCCATAATTGATGGTCCCATGAATTCTGCACTCTATTAGAAAATCCTGTAGAAGGATGTCCGGCCATCAATTTGTGACTTGAGCACCAGCTGAAGCGCACTTGGGTTATGCAGCAGTGATCTGAAACACACTAGCAAGTGCACCTTTGAATGCCTCAAAACAAACAAGATTAAGGTTTTGGAATGGCCTAGACAAAGTCAGAGTGACGCATCCTTTTTTTTTCAGCACAAAATAGGCAATATGACGAACTGACTTTTAGCTCATTTTAACAGACTACCCAAACATGACTGAGAAAAAATTTTGAAAATGGGTCACGTAGGCAAAGAAAGATTTCTGATTCACTTGATCATGTATTTTTGTTATTGTTTTCAGTTGTTTTTATGAACCAAAAAATCATAATAATATGTTCATTCTGAGATTATGCCATCCATATAATCTGGTAGTGGTAAAATTTACCACTTATGTAAGTGAAGATAACTTTGGCTCTACCTGACATTTCCAAAAAACTCAAATACGCAAAGCCTGAAGCGTCTCCGTTAACACACACCAGCAAGGCTTCCATATAAGAAAAAAATGTTTTTTTTTTTTTTTTCATCGTCATTGACCTCTGCTGTGTTGCCGGCAGGTATCTGTGCCACTTGAGCTGTGGCACAATCAGTTATTAGGTTTAGGGGGCAATTACTTTTTCCACATAGGGTCAGGCAGGTTTGGACAGCTTTTTCTCTTAATGAATGAAATCCTCATTTAAAAACTATTACTGTCATTTGTTTGATTATTTGTGACAAATATGCAAATAAAAATCAGGAAGGGGGCAATGTACATTTCTTATATTATTATTATTATTATTATTATTTTAGCATCTTACAGTAAAAAGTGAGTTTACAATAAAAAAACTGCTTTTTTTGAAGGTTTTTTTTGTAAACACATGGTTTCTACATTTGTACAGGATCCTAATGATAGTTTTCATGCAGCTGTGTGTAAGACGTGTGCAAGTTTGTCTGTGTGCGTGGATGCGTGTGTGCCTGAAACGGTTTAATCACAGATTGTCTGTCTTTGTCGTAGGCACGCCGATGGTTCTGTGAAGTTTTGGGATGCCTCTGCAAGTCAGTACTCCACCTCCATGTGTCGCGATGTATTGAATTCCTTCGCCTCATTTACATAAGGCTTCTGAATAAATAAATAAATAAATAAATAAATAAATAAATGAATAAATAATTACAGTATTCCTCTTCCTTGAAAGCCCTGCTATGCCTTACTGAGATATGAAACCACTGTTTCAGGAAAAAATATGAAACTAAATAAAATCTCAGATATCAGACCTCATACATAGTTGTACGTGAATGTCCTGAGAGGATGCATTTTGTCCCTGGGGCAGGACATTCCGCACTAACTGCAGCAAGTCGGCGCATTAAGCAGGAAGCCTGGCTTCGCTATAGGCCAGTCTGCTCATCCATGATTATAGATCTGGCTGATCTCTGTACTTGTACTGCCATACACCGTGGCAATCGTGTATTCTCTATCCATTTATCTCCACTTCCCAGAATGTCTCTGTCCAACCCTTGCTCTTTTCAGAGCCAAATAAGACCCACTTAGCTTCATTTTCACGTCACGTAACTGTGATAAATTGCACTTCCCAGCATTCCATATATGGTTATAATCATCCTGCTGCTTTATGCGTGATCCGGCCAGTCATTAACGGCGCTACCGAAATGGTATTGCCTTCTAACAGCTAACCGCTGCACCTTTTGCATAATAAAGAGGATTTATTTAAAACTGATTTGTGCGAATGGGCATGGAAATATGAAGACTAATTAGACAAGAAGCAGTAATCCTGTGTTGGGAAAAATTGCCTGTGTTAATCCTCGGCTATTCGTCCGCTTTGCCTGAACAACTGCAAATTGTCTATTAGCGCCGCAATCTCTGAAGGAAATATAAATATTCATCTATATTTACATTTATTTTTGTAGCACATATCCCTATGCTGAGATGAACTCTCTTCCCTCTGATCCTCAGTAATGCTCCAGGTGCTGTACAAGCTGAAGACTGCTAAGGTGTTTGAGAAAGCACGCGGTAAGGAGGAGAAAGCATATACAGAGATCGTGGACGAGGATCCGTTCGCCATTCAGCTCATGGCGTGGTGTCCTGAGAGCCGGATGCTGTGCGTGGCTGGAGTGTCCGCTCACATCATCGTCTACAGATTCAGCAAACAAGAGATCACGGCAGAGGTCATACAGGTAAAACTCTGTGTGTTCGTGGATGTGCCTTTTGTGTTCTGATTAGAGCTGTGCGATCTAGACGACAAGTACTCGTGTTTTTTGAGAGTATCACTTGTTCATGTTTAGAGTTATGGTTGGTGCAGTACTGCCACCTACTGGACTAGAGTGTGGAACAAAAGATTGGCAAGAAATAAGGATTATCACTATGCACATCTGTCTGACTGTCTGAGGGAACAGTACGCACAATCATTCACGAACACCACTTGCACATTACAGGGAGTTATTGCCACATCCTGGGTACAGTCCTGAACTCGCTCCAAGCCAGTTCCAAATTTCCACATTTTTGGGCCATTAAAGGAGTTCCTGGGAGGAAACGTTTCAGACATGAAGCAGGCAGTATGATCATGGCTCTGGCGTCCTAAGAAAACTTTGATGGTATCCAAGCACGAGTGAAACACATTAGTGTATCAGGGGATTACTGTATATAGAGAAATAAAGGGAGTTCTTACTCTCATAACTGTGTTCTGTTATTCTGCGCAATCAAAAGTCCCAGTTTGACTTGAACACCGTAATGGTCTACAGATGACTCACATTGAGGATAATAATAGTTCTCCATTCTCATTAAAACAGTGTATATGTGTATGTGAGAAGCCGATTATATGTTAGTCCTAAAATAAGTTTTATACAAATTTCAAAATCAAAGGCCTTGATTTTCTTAGGTTTGCAAACGAATTGATGGTCTTAAACAGGACAAGACGTATTTGTATAGACGTTCCTGAAATAGAAAAAAACATTGAAGCTAACTCCGAGATTGGTTTTGCTAAAGGAGCATGCTAAGTGCAGACGCAATGCGGCTGATGAGGACGAGTGCCATCAGCTGTTGAATATTATCAGCATGGCTTAATTGGAGCAAATTGAGCCCATTAGCACCTTGGGTCCCTTGGCTACACACGTACACACACACACACACACGTACATACACATATACACATACACGCACACACACTTTAGTGCTCTCCCCTAAATTATGAAGAGTGACACTACTGGGAATTGGTTTAAATTATTAAAATCTTTCTGTGCAGAATTTAATTAAGTTGATTGATTTGTATAGCTTTTTTATGTTTACAACTACAGCAAATTACTTGAGCAAATTACAAAATGGCTCCCAGCTGAATAGCGAGTTCTCCTTTCGGGGATTCCAACTTGCTGTGTTGTAGCTCTTTATGCCACATCAGTGCTCAAGACCATTTGTGTTGTTAGTCCGCCTTTCACTGACCGTGCGCTTTATCGTGAATACGAAAAACAGTTAAAGAAAGGTGCATGGTCGTGGACTAAAGCTAGAAAAATGACTTGTTAAAAAGTTATGTTACTGCAAAAAAGCTAACAAATAAATAAATAAATAAATAGCAAGTGAAAATATGAATTTCCTGTTCTAATGGCAAATGGAACTTTGCTTAATTCTAGAAATATGTCCTGAATATTAGCAAAATTGTCTGCCAGCAGAAGGAGAAACTCTATACCGTACACCCCTCTATATACCGTACATGTACACATATAACATGACCACACATCATGTATCATATGTATCAGATTATTTGTTTAGTAGTTATAAAGACTGAAACCGTTAACTAATCTGTGTGCTATCATAGCCCACATTACCTCTTGCCTCAGTATGCTTCCTTGACTTTGAGTTCTTGAACCCGTTTATTTCATTGCATTTGTTTGAAAGTTTTGTATCATGTAAGAAGAAAGGTTTTGGTTCTTCTGCAGATTTCAAACACCTGGTGCATGACGGTAAGTGGTCTTGCACCCTTAGGTGGGTACACTGGTCCTTAGTGGTCTACAGTTGATAAAAAAAATATGTACTTGGGTTTTCAATTAAGGTTAGCTATGCCAAATGTATAGAGCGACAGGAAATATTTCAATAGCGTTATCAATATAGTTTTTACACAGCTGACATGCCGAATCAATACCGAAGTAAAGTAACGAGGTGTAATGATTACTCGAGCGCTGTATGCACTATATACATCCTTGGCCCGCCTGTGATCTGTGTCTCTACAGTTCTTAGAGGTGCGATTGCAGTATGAGTTGAATGACCTGGAGTCCCCAGAAGGGGACCAGACACCAGCTCCTCCCACTCCGAACACCTCACCCAGTCTGCAGAATGCCACACCTCACACACAACCCTCCACCAGCAGCAACTCATCAGATGGCATAAGAGATAATGTGCCCTGTCTCAAGTAATCTGCATGTCATTCTTTCTGCTATTCAGTATACTGAATATAACCATATTTTTAAATTGTAAATTGAAATGAAATTGTAATTGATCAGTGTAATTAAAAGCAAATCTCTCTCTCTCTCTCTCTTTCTCTCTCTCTATCAGGGTGCGCAGCAGTCCTCTGAAACAGTCTCCTGGATATCAGGTGGAGTTGGTGGTTCAGTTAGTCTGGGTCAGTGGAGAGCCGCCACAACAGATTAGCAGCCTGGCCATCAACTCCTCATATGGCCTGTGAGGGTTTTTTTTTTTCTTCTTGTTACACAAACATGACCTAGTTGTATTTTTCATACTCGTACCAAATTATCATTTTTCTTTTTGGGCACAGTGGCTAATATATACTGTACATACCTGTAGGTTACAACAATCCGCAGAACAAACGGTATTTGTTTGGCACATAAAAAAAAAAATCTATTTATTCGATATATAAATAAACAAATATATGAATTAAAATGAAGACATAGAAAGGTTTTTCCAGACATTTGGATTTTAAGTTTCTTTAGTGCATATTTTATTTTATTTTATTTTATTATCTTTTGGCTCTACTCTCCATAATGTTTACTAATTATTATTATTATTATTATTATTATTATTATTATTATTTTATTATTGTGCCTGTTATTGTCTACAAAATTTTAAAAAATGTAAATAATTGTGTCTGATCCATCTAATTATTAAATACCTGAATACACCCTTTGTGTTTGCTCTGCTTCTTCCCCTCCCTGTAGTGTGGTCTTTGGCAATACTAATGGCCTGGTTGTGGTAGATTACCTCCAGAAGACTGTTCTATTGAATTTAAGCACCGTAGAGCTGTATGGATCCAGCGACCCTTATCAGAGACAACCACGGTCACCTCGCAAGAGCAGGCAACCCTCTGGAGGTAAGGAAATCACTTAAATATGGCCCTGGACTACCTCTCCCATCAGCCAATGTAAACTTTATGTGCTTGTCAGAAGTAGTGTAATAGGATTTAAAAGTGATGCGGAAAAGAGAATGTGAATTAAAAGTTCCCTGTAGTCAGTGGCACATCCGCTAGGTACTATGTAGTGAAATCCTGGAGCTCACTGAATAAAGCAGATGCAGTGTGCTGCATTGATGTGTAGGTACTGTAGTGTGACCTCCAGTGGTGAAAGAAGGAACTGCAGCTCGCCTAAGTGCTTGCTGCCTGGTAATGAAACCCTGTCCACCGTGCCTCTGTGACAGATTGGCAGTCGGATTATTAAGCTCAGGCATTCCGGTATGCGTCATGGTTAATGAATGGTGTTCAGCAGTGGGCTCGGCTTCTGTCTTTTCATCTGCCAGTAGTGCTCGTGGGCAACTCAAACCTAAAGCGCCCAGGAAGAAAACTACTTTTAGAATTTTGCTAATGGCTCATATTTAAGTTTGAACTACAGAGAAAATGTACGGACCACCATTTCAGATGTGTAATGTCTGTAATGGTAAAAATGTCTGATTTGAAGGAAGGAAGTTTTATTCTATACTTTGTTCTCAAGTCTCTATTCACAGAGTGTGTAGAAAGTGTCTCCGGCAAAACGTAATGGTAACTGGTTACAATTATGTAACTGGTTCATATTAGTAAGTCATTTTAGATTTTTTTTAAATATTATCCTTAAGGGGTTAAATCAAACCAATCGTTGTGATCATTGAGCTTGTTTCCGCTCTGAGACATTTATCCATAATACTGGAAATAACCCCCCTAATTAACTCCTAAATATGGGCGAGATACATGAAATATGGAGGTGGACGATAACTCGCATCTAGTCACATGTCTCTGATCATGTTCACCGGCTTGTATCATTGTTTTCTGCTTATTTAAGTTCCACGTTTGTACATCTTTAATTATTGTTGTGGTGCGTGCCACGTGTTTTCTCATATCCCAGAATATTTATCATAGATTAGTTTTTTTTTCCCGGTTTGGTAACCATAGCTCCTTTTTTTATTATCAGATTCATGTTTCACACTGAATAATTGCTTTTCCTAGGAATAAAGATCTGCACTTTCAAATGCTTCGCATCCATTCTCAGACACTAATTTATATGTAAGAGCAAAGAGTATGACAGCACAGACACAATAAAGGGCATTTTAAATAGTGAGATGAAATCAGTTCATTAAATGTCTGTTTTTGTCTGTAGGTCTGTGTGACATCAACGAAGGCTCAGCTACGTCAGAGGACCGCTGCAAATCCCCCACCTCAGGTAATATGATCCTCAGTGATGTTGATCAGCAGGCCTGGCTGTATTACACCACACGAACTCTCAACCCCTGACGTTTTGAAATGACCCTTTCTTTTATCTCTCATATTGAATTAACTGGCTTGAAGCATAAGGTTTGCAACATACTCAAGACCCTCAGTGAGAAATCTTACATATTGTATATACATGTGGTCTTGAGTATGTTGGTTGTCGTCATTTTGAGGAGGATCGATTATTTTTTAAAAATCTATTCGTATGCATTGTTTTGATTGCACAGGTTTGATCTGGTGATGTGGTTCTATTGCTATAGATAGAACTTGTGATGGAACAAGTAATACCAATAATAATAATAACAATTTATCAAGCTGCTATGGGTTTATTTATAACTTGTTCAAGGAAGCATCGACATAAGAAATTTAGAATTCATAAATAAAATCTTGTTAGCTTGGAAAAAAGTCTCCTATATAAACATACAAGCAGACAATATGATTGATCAGCTTTTAGTTACTGGTTATTACAGTATGCTGCCAAATGACTTATTTATTGTAAACGCACCCCATTTGTTGAACCCAGTGCTTTCATATCAGTGGCATTACAGAAAGAAACGCAACATATGAAATAAAAGTAGAAATGATTTAAGAAAGCAAGCCGGCACAGATCCATAAATGAAGATGAATAAGATTAGTCATTCAATTAAGGCATGAGAACTGGCATGCTGCAGTAAGTCAGCTGGCATTAGGCTACTAGGAGACACAGCGCATGCCACTGGGAATGAGAGAGACTGGCATACTTTTTTCTTTTTTTTTTAAAGGATGAAAGCTGGCTTATAATTTGATCCATTCGCCACAGCATCTTAAATTTAACGCTTTGCAACACTTTATAACCAGCACTGATTTCTTTCCAAGACCAGGTTTTTTTCCCCCATGGATGTTACTTCTTGCACATAGCACATATCCATGTTTAGCTGGGAGTGTGGCTTTCATAGAGCATTCAAGTCAAACCTGAACTTGTGAAATGTATCGTGAATGAAGACATAATCCAACTGACATTTGTAGAAGAGTGGAATCTGTGAAAAATCAACAGATAACGTGTCACCACCCTGCTAGAGATAAAACTGTACACACAATCATTTACAAACATGAAGTCACCTGCCACATCCCCTTTACGAGCTGACGCTACAGCTTTCTACCTGGGATATGAGAAGAAACAATTTCACTGTAATTGAATGCATATATGGCAAATAAATGCAGCTTCTTCAGATTTTCAGGCAGTGTGATTCATCATACTTTCTACGTTGATGGTATTCAAGTGCTAGTAAAACAGTAGAATAAGTTCACTAATGTAGCAGGAGATTGTATAGGGAAATAAAAGTAGTTTTTACTCTCATAAGAGAGAGAGTTCTGTGTTCTGTTATTCTGCACAGTCAAAAGTCCTGGTTTGACTTTTGGTTCAGCTGCTGTTACCCGTTTAAACCGAACATGGAAAGTATGTGGTCACCTGATTATAACACAAATTCCAGATTTATTCCCAGCTACACTGTTAGGAATACACATGTATGAGGAGGATGACATGACCTTACAACTTAGATGCATTTAATTTGAACTTTGTCTTTACTCTGAGTATAATTTATTAAAACAGGGCGCATTACTGTCAGACTGTTATAGCTTGGCCTTGTTTGATCACAGCCTTAAAGACCAGTTGGTTATTCAAAATCCTGAGACCTACACATCGTTGCAGCTTATTCAGTGTCTTCAAGCTGAAAAACATTGGGCAAAATATTGACTTACTTACTTTCCTCTTTGTTTGTCTGTGGAACAAATACAGAGTTACTTTTTGGTCGCATTCACATATGACTATTAAATCTTATTCTGATTTCAAAGCCCACACAGTGCGAGTTCTCCTTCTCACACACACACACACACACACACACACACACACACACACACACACACACACACACACACACACACACACATGCACAATTATCAGAAAGTGCACAAACACACAGTTTATTGGAAAGTGCAAATAACAGTTTAATTATTAATTAATTCATTAATTTATTTATTTTTCAGGAACAGACTACATCTGCGTCTTGAGCACAGACGCTTTCCATTTTACAAAGTCTATATTGTCTGTTCAGATTGTCTATATATTAATACAATGCATAATTTTGGTTGTAGCTATAGATAAACAGTAAAGTTAATAAACGGAGGTAAGCAAATGTGCGGATGGGATTTTAATACTACTGTCTTTTTCATTCAATTGTTCAGTTAGAAACCCCCTAGCTGCTGTTACACGTTACTACAATTCAATAAATACGTTTTAGGCTTGAATATACAGTATGCATTCAGTCGCACATGCATGGCACCACCATCTTCTCCGAAAAACACACAGAACATTTCTAACTGCAAAATCCTTTACTTCCTTCCCTCAAAAAGTCTTGACGTCTAACCATCAGCAATTCTACAATGGCGGCGGTAGAGGAGGTAAGACGGAGAGGCAGAGAGAGGAAGAGTCCCCACCGTCTGTGTGCAACCACTGTCTCTGTTTGAAAACAAAACATACAGTGCTATAGAAAGGCCTGCACGCTACATGTCTGTAGCATGTGTGTAGTGTGTAGCGTGGTGCATCCGAGTTTACTTGTCACACGAAGTGGATGTGTCACATGACCATCTGCATTGGAAATAGATCTCTGTCTTTTTTCTGTGTGTGTGTGCATCTATTAAAAAAAAGTTCCAGCTGTGTTTTTAAGCCTAATGGAAACTAAAAGTGTAGTCTTCATAGCAAAAAGGCATAAGGCAGCCATTCCCAAACTTAACAAAGTTACTCCTAACTCCAAAGGCTTGGTTTTATTTGTTCTGTTTGCTTAATGCTTAATCAGAAATATTTTATGGGAATTTTAAACCTAATTACAAAATAGAAGTTGAAAAATGTTTTCTTTATTTGTTATTAATGACCTCTTGCAACTCACCTGCAGTCTGCGATTTAATTTTTATCTGAGAGACTTAAATCTGAATAAATTCGCTGTGAATATATTATCAGGAAGACTCCGACTCAAATAACTCTCTTGTTATTTAGTTCTTATTATATAGCATTTTTGTCTATTCCGGATTCAATAGGATGCAGTTTGGTTCTCCCTCCCTGGTTTTGTTCTCCTGTTTGATGCATGCTTGTGGCATGGGTTCCTGACAGTTTCGTTTCTCCGGGCCAGTGTCAGACCCAACATCCACTTCCTGGTTATGTCTGTCCAGCATGCAGCATTTTAATGAGGCCTTTGTTTTTACAGTGTCATATCTGCACTGTTTGTGTCCCCCCAAGAGTATTTTGGTTGTCACCCATTTCCCCCCCCAAAAAAGTGCATGACTGTATCCTCAGCCTTTCTTGAAAGTTGAAGTGTAAAGAGAAGTGTTTTCTTTCTTCCAGCAAAGATGTCACGGAAATTAAGCTTGCCTACTGAGCTAAAGCCAGACTTGGGTAAGCTTTGACTCTGAAATCATTTCATAGACTTTTGAAAATGAGCCCCGAGATCATGACATTTGTCCGGAGTCTGGAGACTCATCATTTTTTCCATCATCATGTCCACGAACGAAAGACTAATAGCTCCTGGGAGAACTGTGCAGTTCTTTTCCAACTTACAGTCTGTATAGCTGGTCTGAGACAGAGCTCATGAATATAAAGCTGTTAAATGACACTGTTTATACCTCACGTGACTCGAACTGTCACAATTCATATAAAGGTTGTGTGATAACTTCTTTATTCTTCATAGCCGGACCTGACAAATGCTCAGTCTTACTTTTTCTTGTTTAGACAAACAGAAATTCCGAGGTCAGTCTGTCCATGCAGTTTATTAAAATCTATACAATTCATTTGTTATTCAGTCCAGACATTTACAGACTTTTTTCTGTAGTGGTTTATTATTGACACTTTACTGCACAGGATACATTAGTGATGGGTCTCTCATGAACGATTTGTTCTTTTTGAACGATTCGTGACTCAGAAGAGCGAGTAGTCTGGGAGAGTGATTCGTTCATTTTCTACTGGGTCGCGCATATGTGCAAAGCATCGCAAAACCTCCTTAGGAAACGGTAATGAGTGCAGTAGTTAGTTACTTTGAGGCTTTTGGTTCAAATCGTTCATTCTTTTGTCACATGACTACCATAGACGCTATGCAGTGCAATCGATTCAAAAGAACTTAAAAATTTAACATTTTATTTTGTTTCTGATTTAAAAAATGAAATGAACTAAATGACTCAAAAAAAAAAAGATTTGTTCATTTTGTTGAACGAGATTCAAAGAACCGAGTCACTCAAATGATCCAGACTTCCCATCACTACTTGACATGCCTGCTGCGCAGGTCATTGTCTTTACCAGGACGTCTACTGTACTCTGTCTGCCTGTTACAACATTTCACATTATTGAATGTCACATCTAACTATAATCATTACATTTTCTTACCAGAACAAATAATGAATATTATGTGAAGAAGGAGCTGAATTTGACCGAATTTGACTTCTGGCCTCGTGAAATGTAGGCGAAAAAAAAAAATTGTTCTTTATTTCCTATCAGATGGTTTATATACTCCCAATTTTCACTACGTGGTCTGGAGCACAGTTCTGTATTTTTAAGACAAGCACGTTTTCAGAGTATCGTGCGTGTGTGTGCAATGCATTCAGTGAAGAAAGACACATCTGTGTGTCAGCAGTGCCATCGCTTCACGATCAAATCATCATCACAAAAATAGGATGCCATCAACTTGGTTTTTGTTTCTTTTTATTGTTTTTTTTTTTTTTTCCCCCACCTGATGTGATGACTATGTGCATACGAGTTACTCATTCAGTTTCCAGCATAAACAATGAAAAGCAATAATTACACCTCAGTCATTTTTCAGCACATATTTGACGAAGCAGTGTTTATTGTCATTGTTGTTGTTTTTTGAGTAGGAGCTTTACGTCTTTTTGTTTTTCCCTCTACTGTCTTACTCTCCGTATGTCCACCACGGGGCACCATACCGCTAGACAACCGGGACAACTCTTTCAGCCGCTCGCGCAGCTCAAGCGTGACCAGCATCGACAGGGAAGGACGTGAAGCCATAACTTCGTTCCACTTCTCCCAGACTTACACACGTAAAATGGACAGCTCACTAAGCCCCGCACTGTGGGTGGGAACCTCTCTAGGTACCATCCTTGCTATCTCCCTAAACATGCCTCCTTCAGGAGAGCAACGGCTACTGCAGCCAGTCATCGTCTCACCCAGTGGTGAGTTTATTCCTCTGTACATCCTGACCTGTAGACATGTTTCAAGTCAGAGAATTATTTCTCATATTTTCATTGTAAACAAGCACTCAACACGTGATGAACCTAAATATGGGTCAGCATCAGTGAAAAATTTGGATAATGATGCCAATATAACATTTGATCATTGGTGTACTTCTTGGACATGGATTCCTGTTAACTATCCTATTTATATCCTATCCCCAGGCACAGTTATTAAACTTAAAGGAAGCATCGTCCGGATGGCGTTCCTGGATGGATCTGGCTCACTGCTCCCACCCGCCTCTGAGCCGTGGTACGAAGCAAACACGGACAGTGAGGAGAAGGAAAGAGTGAGGAGGAGAAGGCCAGTGTCGGTCTCACCCTCCGCCTCACAAGACCTGAATGAGAGCCAGTATATGGTAGTATGCTCGGAGAAGCAGGCCAAGGTGATTTCACTACCGTCACAAACCTGCATCTTCAAACACAACATCACAGAAACATCGTTTGTGCTGCGGGCCGACGTGGTGCACGTGGGCGCAGGCATCTGTGTGGCGTGCTTCTGCGCCAACGGACACATCATGACTCTCAGGTACCCTGTGTTGGAGACTTTTTCTTCAATAGTTTATCAAGTCAATTACCATTAAAAGTATTTTCAGTAATCTGTCATTTGATCGTGAAATTAGCCCAGAATATTTAAGCCTCGAACATTTAGATATATTGGTCTTTATTTTCTCAATCTTTCCCAATCAAAGTTCATAAATGTAGTACTCTGGCAGGGGGGGGTAGTGATTGTTGAATGTAACAATCCCCAGACTGAAGTAAATTTGATCAGATCTAAGCTGGGTATTGTTGTCAAGTCTAAATGGCAGTTTCTTGATTTTTGTATATTTCTTGTATATTCTGTCACATGAGAAATAAGGTAGAAAGCTCCACAATTTATGAGAGTTTAGGGATGTTTAGACTGGGATGTGATCGGCTGACTGGATAAATGTGTTTCTATTAAATTGGCAGTATATGGTGTTTTGATGGCCTATTATTTTTGCATGCCTGTATGATGACGGATTTTCCGGCCACAGTCCTGTCTGGAAAGGCAATCCAGGGTATTGCAGATGGGAGGAGGTATGGCGTATCATGCAGATGCATACTGTCTGGACTTTGTCTGTCTCCTGATCTCCCAGTAGCTCATTAATCTTTAGCAAGGACGGAGAAATGTCAGGACGGCATCTGCCCACCATTCGTTTTATCACGAAAGGAAGGACAAAACCCCACATGTTAGGAGTTGCATATTGGAAATTACTTCTCAGATCTTGAGATCTAGTATACAAAAATATTTATTAATATGTTTGTGACGGTCAGCATATTTAATGGGGTCCAAATGACTCCTAAATCAACCTTCAGCCAGGGTTTAATGAGAGCAGAATGAATTTTAATGTAACACTAGGAAAAAATCCAAATCTAAAGTGCACTGTCCTTTTTTTTTCTCGTCTCCCTCCAGTCTGCCTGGGCTCAGACCTCTCCTGGATGTAAACTACCTGCCACTCACGGACATGAGAATAGCCAGGACATTCTGCTTCACCAACCTGGGCGAGGCCATGTACCTGACTTCCCCTACGGAGATCCAGAGGATCACCTACAGCCAGGATGTCTGTGAGAACCTGCAGGTTTGTAAACATATGACGTGTTCTAAGGTGATTTCAGTAGTGACTGCTGAAATTCTACGGAAGGAGGAAAAGAAAAATCTTGTGTTATATTTCAGGAGATGCTCAGCGAGCTGTTCACTCCGGTCGAGACGCCGGAGGCTCCAAACAGGGGATTTTTTAAGGGCCTTTTCGGAGGAGGGGCACAGTCACTGGATCGAGAAGAACTCTGTAAGAATGACACTGGGTTTTGTTTTATACAATTCATCTTAAATTCATCTTGAATAGGGATTGATAAACACAGGTTGATATGAATGTTCATATCATATGAATGAATTATTTATCTATTCATTCATTACGGTTAAGTAAAATTTTTATCAACCGATGATTTTTGTTTAGCTTAATTTTTTCCATAATTCGCTGTTAACTTGTAAACCTCAAGAGGGAGCACTTGCAGTTATAATGTCAATTGCAAAATACTTTTTATCAGCCATTATTTTTAGTGTTTTTAATCATTACAGAGAGATAAGAGCAGTATTTTGCCTTTTTCTTAAATTTATTTATGACTTCTGTTTGTTTAAAGTGTTTGATCTTCATTCATTTCTTACAAATTATTGATTGATTCATTTATTGTTAACATATTCAAGGAAAATTTGCAGCCCTAATTTCCATGAAACAATGAAGGACATCTAAGTCCTAGTGTAGTTTATCTTTACTCCGAGTTAAAAAAAAAAAAATCGTTGCTGATATTGCTGATATATTCCTTTCTTTATATCTTTAGTTGGAGAGTCTGGGGCGGGTAAGGCATCCCGTAGCCTTGCTCAACACATCCCCGGCCCAGGGGGCATTGAGGGCATGAAGGGGGCTGCAGCGGGGATCGTAGGCGACCTGGCTCGTGCACGCATAGCGCTGGATGAAAGAGGGCAGAAATTAAGTGAGGTGGAAGAGCGGACAGCGGCCATGATGGCTAGTGCCGATTCATTTTCCAAACACGCCCATGAGGTATCATTCTTATTTTAGGTTACAGCTTCTTGTTGAACTAGAATCGCCTTTCAGTCCATCACTACCATTTTTGGTACCATCTTATTTATTATCAATTGCTATCTTTTTTTTCTGTTGTTGTGTCCTGCAGATGATGCTGAAGTGTAAGGATAAGAAATGGTACCAGTTCTGATTAGCAGACCAGCCCCTGAAACACAAAGGGACTCAATTTCCAACCAATTTCTCTCATCCTTCCTTCCCTTTTGTACTCTTCCATCTCTTTTCTTCTGGACCACTGGGATCCCTCTTCATTTCTTGGCACAATGTTAAATAATGTGTAGACCTCAGACTTGCTGGTGGAACTGATGTGTGTGTGTGTGTGTGTGTGTGTGTGTGTGTGTGTGTGTGTGTGTGTGTGTGTGTGTGTGTGTGTGTGTGTGTGTGTGTGTGTGTGTGTGTGGTTGTATGCGTGTGTGTGTGTGGTTGTATGCGTGTGTGTGTGTGGTTGTATGCGTGTGTGTGTGTGTGGTTGTATGTGTATGCGTGCGTGCGACCGTGTGTGTGTGTGTTAGCTAGATGGACCACATGTCCAAAAATTACAAGACAACCCCTATATCAGTGTCTACTTCCTTTTTTTTGGTAAATATCCTAAGAGCTTTGGATTTCCATTTCCTTATATTCAACATGAGTTTTTTTCCTTCACTTCCCTCCTTCTCAGAAGGAAACTCAGAAACTTAAACAATGGAGGGGAAAGTAATAAAAAATGAAAGCAGGGAAAGATAATATACGTGTACATATACAAGTGGAAGAGCACACATCCAGAGGATGAACTGGTGGAGGTTTGAGGATTAGCCATTCACAGAAAGTGATGTCACTGTCATGGAGGAGACGGACTTGAAGACCTTGAGAGTTGGCCTTTCTTCCCGTTTTTATCTCTCTCAAGACATTTTTCTCTAATTATGTGCTTCTTTAGATAATTTAGATGTATTTATTTAGATAGCATTTTTTTATCAAGCAAATCATATTCATAAGAAACAGTCAAATGTTGTCAAATCTTAAGTACTTTATTTATTTATTTATTTACTTTCTTTCTTATTTGTTATTGAAAACTTTTCAATTCACATTTGGGAATTGTTTCTTGGTTCTATCAGCACAATCATATTTTACATTAAAGTACCCTCTTTAATAGCTTAATAATTATTTGAACAACTTTCTAATTATGAAGACTTAAAGAATAAAACAGATTTAGATATATCTAATCTTTAATTTTATTTATTTATTCATTTATTTAGAGGTTTTTTCATGTCAGACAGCCAGTGCAGAAAAGGGCTGATTTCGGCTGATTTCGTTTTTTTTTTTTCCTTTTTTTTTTGAGTCAATAATCTTTTTTTAATCTTATTTTAATTAATTTATTTTTCTTCATAGTTCCAGAGAGTTGAGCTCTGTATATTTTCTTAATCGTGATTTTAGTAAGTGTTAACCTTTTAGTTTGAATAAGACAAGCACTTAAGACGAATAAATGCTGAATTAATGGATAAAGTACTACTGTAGGTCTGAGTGTTAGAAAAAAAACTAAATAAACAAAGAAACAAAAACTTATTATATGTATGATGTCCAGAGGATACAGTCAGGCATGGCAATACAGTGTATAACGAATAATTATAATATCATGAAAAAGTACATTTTCTTTTATAATTTCATGCTCATACATGCATGATTAGTCCGGTGTGAATGATTTGGGGTGCCATCTGCTGGTGTTGGTCCACTGTGTTTGATCACAGTCAATGCTACCATCTACCAGAGCGTTTTAGAGCGCTTCATGCTTCTGTCTGATGATGAGCTTTATGGAGATGCCGATTTCCAATTCCAGCAGCACCTGCCCACAGTGCCAAAACTCCCACAACCGGTTTGCAGATCGTGGCATTACTGTGCAGGACTGGCCAGACAACTCACCTGACCCGAACCCCATAGAGAATTTATCTTTTTAATTCATTTATGACCTAACCATACAGATGAGCAGAAGGTGGCTGCCTCAGCAGTGCCACGCCATGCTGCACTGATGCAGAAATTCATGCTAAAGGATCCCTGTATTGAGTACTGGGTTAAATGAACACCATTTCTCATCATTTCTTGTTGTTGTTTTTTGATTGATTGATTGATTGATTGATTGATCTTTGGAAATATTCTGAGATGCTGAAAATATTTTGAAATTCTGGATTTTTCATGCCCTAATCAAAATGGAAAAAAAAAAAAAGGCTTTAAATAGTTCACTTTACATGTAATGAAACTAGACTACAAGTTTCACTTTTTAAATTACTTTTTTTTTTTTTAATGAAGTTTTCACGATATTCTAATTTTTGAAGATGCACTGTATATCCCACGTGACGTTCACTAACTGTTCAGTGGAACAGGTTCATTCTGGATTTGGACCTGTGAGACAAAAGGATCGAATGGAGTTCATTTAATCCTCCTGCTGGACTCTCAAACTACAGTTGGAGTGAAACCTCAATCTTGTTAATAAAGCCATACCAGCTATTTAAATTATTTTTTTGTAGGGAGAAATCCAATCAAAGAAAAGTAATCAGATCAGAAAACATACTGTAATTTCAGTATGCCTTTAACATAATTATATTCAAGTCTGATTTATTGCTGCTATATATGTTTGTACACACGACTTCTTTTCTCTGTCCAGAGCATCGCGTCTCCCTCTCGTCTCTGTAAGTTTTGCCATTGTGTAAATAAATCAGTCTGACAATCTGGGACCGTAAATACAAAGAGCGAGAAGGGACGAATTGGTGTGAAAGACAGTTGCCATATCCTGTTAAATGCCAAAGATTTACTTTTTTTGAGTACTTTCATTTGACCAACTTGTTTTTTCTTTTTCTTCTAGTTGTGCTGGACAGTGGATCAGTGGATTTTATGTGTTGTATTAGTGAGATCTTGCGTGTGGTTCTTGGTCCTGTGTGGATAAAAATGTTTTCCTCAAAAAGAAATACATTACAGTTTAAGAATATATATACATCACGCAGTATTCAATGCCATGTCAAACTGGATTCCTCCCATTTTCTGACAGTTAGATAATGCTTAGAAATCATGTCGATTAAGTTTACTGTAATTTTTGTAAAATTAGTTGTGTGTGTGTGCGCGCGCGCCTTGGAATGGGCTGGAAGCTCCATCAGAATGTGAGATACATTTTTGTCATATCATAGTTTCTGTTTATAAGCTATACGTTTAGGATCATTATTGTTGAACAAGATAGTGTGTGCACTGTGCAAGTCTGTATACATTTCACACAAAATCAATTGTTTTAGCACAAACTAAGTCAATTATGAAAAAAAAAACTAAAACAAACAATAATTATAGATTATAATAGCTGGGGGATCCGTTGTTCACATAATTAAAGGACTTCGCAAAGAACAATTGAGTCATTATTTCAGAACCTTGGTGTTCCAGGTCCTAATATCATCGTCAGTCAGTCAGTGATCTGATCTGTGTTCAAATGTTCAGTAACAATAAGTGCAGTGTGTGCGCCACTCTCAGGCTGTGTATCCTCTTAAGCCAGTTATCAGGCTGCACCACCAGTTCGCTTCATGTCCGTGAGGATGTTGATTGTTTGCCCTTTGTAATTTTCCAAGAAAGAAAAAAAAAAAATCCCTGCTGAAAATAAGATGTCTAATATATTTCCTGTCTTTATCCTCATTTTTCTTTTACACATGTTAATATTGTTTTGTCTTTAAACCAACTCATTGTATTTTAAAATAGTATACTTGCGTTATGAAGTAGATCTTCTCTCG
Organism: Clarias macrocephalus; assembly: GCA_011419295.1. Taxonomy (NCBI): domain Eukaryota; kingdom Metazoa; phylum Chordata; class Actinopteri; order Siluriformes; family Clariidae; genus Clarias; species Clarias macrocephalus. The sequence goes on along the minus strand of JAAGKR010005224.1, from coordinate 2,993 downwards.
CGCTCCATCTCCTGTCCTCAATATCACAGTTATCGGTGAGTTGCAGTATTTTTCTCATTGTAGCTACTTCTCTTGTACAGTTTTATGCAAATTTCACATGGATGTTTGTGAATATCTGCTGCCACAAATGATTTAGAATTTCTGTAGACAGAGAGTACTGTGCAATGGAAAAAATAAAAATGAATTCAACTCATGTTGTTGTATGTCATACTGCAAATTTAAGTAAGTAAATGGCTAGAGCTAAGATGGTGTGCGTATAAAGTGTTTTTCAATATGCATCAATGAAATACGCTGTGCCATTTGAACACATTCATCAGTTTAATACCGTAAGGGAGCACATCAGAACGCTTTCCAGCAGAGGCATGGAATACATTAATCAGATCATATGGATTTTACAGGTTTCCTCAATTACTATGTGACATACCACCTGCATGATTTATCATCCACTTTCAAGGTTTTATTATATTATACAAACTATTCTATAATACAGAATTAGTCATTTTTAGATGTACAGATAGATCTCCAAGAGTGAGGGCGCTATCACCAAACCAGCAGATGGTCTACAGTAGACAGGTTCATTATTGGTTACCCCAAGGTTACAAAGACTTGTCATTGATAAGTGTGCATTTATAAGTCATTACCGAAAAAAAAAAAAGTTATATTTTCCATCATTTCCCTTCTAGAAGCCCTGAAAAGCTGAAGGTACAAATGCAGCGTATAACTCTGGAAGCTTGAATGCAGCCTAGAATGTCGGCAGACATTACCTTTAGAAAGCCATTAGGTCACAGTATAGAATCAACCTACCTGAAACCAACGCTGACTACAAAGGAGGATAAAGTACACTACTCACAATAAGTTAGGTATATTGTTGTTTACATGAGTGCTTTTCTTCTGAATTTTAATGAAATACGTAAAAGTTCCCTTTGATATTACTAATATTGTATGAGAAGAAACAACATTTTCATTAGTTTAATATTTATTACCCCCAAAATTTAGACCATAACAAGGAGAGACCCAAATAACAAAAATTGACGATGTCGGTAGAGGGTGTTTCCACCATTTGATGCAATGACAGGTTGACAGCAACGTCTCATGCTCCTCACTAGCCTCATGATGTTCTGAGGCAATGCGTTCCACTCTTCCACAAGTGCTACACGCAGTTCTGCCAGGTCACGTGGGGGTAGGGTACGATCATCCAGTCTCTGCTTCAACTGGTCCCAGGCGTGCTCTATGGGGTTCAGGTCAGGGGACATTGATGGCCATACCATATGAGGCACTCCAACTTCTTGAAGTCGAGCTGTGACATTCTGCCACGATGTGGTGGAGCATTATTATACATGAACAGAAAGTTGTGGGTGTGCTGGCGGATTGCGGGATGATGATGGGTTCTATGGTGTCTCTGAGGTAAGAACGTGCAGTGACTGAGCCGTCTACAATAACCAAATCTGTTTTGTGCTGACTGGTGATGCCTGCCCAGACTGTTGCACCTCCTCCACCAAAGCAAACCCTGGGGATCATGTTGACCTCAGCATATCGCTCACCTCGCCCTCTCCAGCAACAGTGACCCGACACTCATCAGTGAACAGGACAGTAGACCACTGCTGCATTGTCCAGGTCAGGTCACATGGTCTTGTGCCCACTGCAAACGTTCACGGCGGTGTCTTGGTGTCAGTGGAGTCACCTGCAACAGTCGTCTGGCATTCAAGCCACAGCGGTGGAGTCGGTTGTGAATGGTTTGTCTGGAAACCCTAGTACCCCTCACATCTCATAAACAGGCCTGCAGTTGTGTGGTAGTTGCATAACGATGTCTGAGTGCATAGGTCCTTAAGTACTGGTCATCGTTGCGGTCTGTCACTCGTGGGGCTCCACTTCTGGGTCTGTCATGAACTCTGCCAGTAGTTCTGTGTCTTGATGCAAGTCTGCTGATGACACTTTGAGGCACACCAAGTTCACGAGCAACTTCTGACTGCCTGCCACCGACCTGAAGGCGCGCCATGGCCAGGTGGCGCTGCTCATCCGTTAAGTGACGTCGTGTGTTCATGGCTGTTTGAATGATGAACTTGGAATGACTTACTGACAATACCAGCTTTTTATACCCACAGCATGTTGAAATGGATGCCATATTGAAAAGGGTTGTCTTTTGGTGTTGGCCCCAATATAAGGCACACCTGTACACAATGAGACCATTACATGGAAAACACAAAATGAGGGGTCTATCACCTCAATACAATTGCCTCCCTAGCCCAAAAATGTCTGAAGTGAAACAAACACCGTATGACATCCACTAAGTCGCTCACAATATCCTTAACTTATTGTGAGTAGTGTAGATATGTTCTCTTGCCTTTGTAGTAAGTGTGTTAAAACTGAATTGAATTGAAGCTGCCTGCCACAGGCTCTTGTGCACAACCCGCCACCTCTGCCTGCCACGATGCGGCTTGGCATCTTAGGAATCAACAAGCTCATGGTGAAGCCCTATTGTGACGATGCCCAAACCTGATGGGTCGATTTGCCTATGTAATGACATAAGAGTAAATGAACGCCGTCTCTGACGTTTGTGCATACCCACTTCCGTATGTGGATGACCTTGTGGACCGACTAGGAAAAGCAGTTAATTTCAACATAGGATCTGACCAAGAGTCAAGTTAAAAAATTGCCTTTACAACTGACTAGGGTCACTGGCAGTACCGGGTAGGTATTCTAAAAGGGGAGACCTTTGGTCTGCAAAGTGCCTCAGCTAATTTCCATTAGCTCATGGACATCGTTCGGCGACATCACAGTAGATACACCGCTGCATATCTGAAAAATGTTGTCATCCATTCACGAATCATCTGCTATACTTCAAACAACTGCTTGTAGAGTTGCGTAAGGCAAAACCCTGAAAGTGTCACCTGGGGCTGACAGAGGAACAGTACCTGGTACCGGATCAGATTTGTTCTGTTAAAATCACAAGAGAAGAAAGTGGTTAGGGTCCGATCCTATCCGCAACCAAAAAC